>JANHFL010004009.1:78731-100363 GCA_032468155.1 Oxyrhabdium leporinum | reverse complement strand
CTTTTGGGGTTTCAAATGAGATAAAACGTTCATTCTCACCCAGTTCCAAACACCATTCACCTACTTCACTCCAGCACAGTCTTAGGTGTTCCGGTTGACTCCGACTTCATGGTGGCCATTTTGACTGCCACTGTTCCTCATGTTCAGATGAGGGGAATTTTCCTAGTCAAGGGGGAGAGATGCGGCAAGGCGCTCCCTTTTGGAGCCCTCTGACAAGGAAAGCTCAAAGAAGGGCCGCGGAGCTCACGATCCTCGCTCCCAATGCCACCAGAAGTGCAACAGAAAGTCCCTTTTTTGTCTGAATGTGTTTCTTTAAGCACGCAGTTGGACTCAACTGGCTTTGGATTTCTAACTAGGTTGTAACTAGTTTGTAGACAACATCTGTCCTGTGCAAAACAGAACATTTATATTTTTTTTAAAAAAAAAGCTTTGTGGTTGGGAAGTATAAATGGCTTTGAATTTGCTCCAACATGCTGTTGAGAAAGAAAACAGTTTTTCTCATTTTCAAACCATGGCTTCTCCACACATCTGCCCAACAGTTCAAGTGTGTAATTGTACGCTGTTAACAAAAATTGCGTCTTAGGAAATCAGAATTATTTTTAAGTTCTGGTACTAATTTTCAATTACGTATGGTTTATTCTTTTTGAATACCTTCCCTTTTATATGTAGGACATTTAAGGCAAAGATGTGTATTCAGAGAGGAGCTCTCCATTTCAAAATGCCCATTTTTTTCAGCAACAATAGAAAATATATAACAGATTAACTTCTTCTATTCAGTGACCTTATTTTACAGGCAGCAAGGCCTGTAATCTGAGAGTTGTTCCAAGCAATAGGTCCTCCAGTATGCAAAGTAATTTAAGCTATTCACATCTTATTCTGGCAAGAAACATAAATCATAATGTTTCCACCTCAAAACACTGCACAACACAAGAGAAAATCGCTTGGATGTGTCAATCTGTGTGAAAGGTGGCAGTAGTTGGGAATGTAAGTAAACATTTCCATGACTGCCATTGGAAAATCTTCAGGCTTTGCTGAGTCCAGCATTGGCAATGTGTCCATTGCTGCAGAAGTCCAACAGACTTTGCACAGATTGGCTTTCAGAAAGCTGTGATTAATTTTGTGTTGAACTCCATCTTCCAGTGTTGAAAGCTTTGTTTCTCTACAGAAAAAGAGGGTGGGGGAATCTTCTGTTTTTCCACATCATTTATGGGGGTGCTTTGCTAAACAATTTATTTTTTTGATGTCAAACAACAAAATTTAATTGTTACAAGGCTGCTGTTCTTGTTATCTCATCCTACAGATGTACTACCTACCCACATTTCCTGGTTTGTAAAAGTCTATGGGAAGAGATTTTTTTTGATGGTTTGCACTAGCATTTAGGGGAAGTATCAGGGAGCAAATAAGGAGGATATTATGTTGGAGGGATTTTCTTGCATACATTTCATTACCCAAACTAGGTAACATCATCAGTGTTAGTCCTCTCATTTTAACACTAAGTTACAAATATTCTTCTTTATTGGCATCTATATTTGTCATTCATTTCCTATATAACAATACATACTGTAGAAGGATTCCCACTAGTATAGTCTGAATTTTTCATCAACTTTTTTTTCAGCAAAAAACACTATTTGTAGTCGATCAAACTGAATTGAATGTTGGGGGAATAATCCTTAATTTTGGTTCAGCATCAGTTAACATCACATGTTATAACTGAGCTTTTGTAGATGCAAAAACAGGCATGCACACTCCCATCTGTGCAAAGTAGGCTTAGCATTTCACACAACCCACTCATATAAAAACATGAAAAAGGATGTGAATACATGGAAAATCTGCACCATAAGCCGATATCCAGAGAAATACAAAACATACCATCATGTGTTTCTTATTGCAATTACATCCTGCATTTCCTTGGAAGTTCAATCATGCAAGTAAATTTTGTTTTTTCCAGTTTAATTCTTTAAATAACACTGTGAACTAAGTTGAGTTCTCATGATGCATATGGGCTCAAATCGAAATTATTAAAGGTTGAATTTTCCAAAAGAATACAGCAATTCAAAGGAAAAATTTGAAAAGCAAATTATGAATAAGTAAAAGGAGTCCTTGTGGATTTTACTCTGCTATTCGTTGCCGACTATAGGGGGAAGCGCTCATCTCCATTTCAAGGCCATTGAGCCAGTACTGTTTGAAGATATTTCTGTGGTCATGTGGCCAGCATGACGTCACAGAGACCTATTACTTCCTACCAAAGTGGTACCTATTTATCTACTTACGTTTGCATGCTTTCAAACTGCTAGGTTGGCAGGAGCTGACAAGTAACGGGAGCTCAACCCATTGCATGGTATTCGGATCCCAAATCCGGGCTGCCAGCTTTCCAGATGGCAAGCCCAGCTTCTTAACCACTGAGCCATTATGCCATCATGAATAGAACATGGAAAAATTAAGCAGTGCGACATTGGTATTCCTGGCACTCTATTAAAAAGAAGAAACTTAATAAATGTATCCTGATAAGAGTATACCCAGTATACCATATAAAACATTTTGGTATACCTTTTTATACTGTTACATTTTTCAGAAGTTCTTAGAAAATTCTAAGGCTACTGAGCAGGAGAAACAGCTAAATCTATCAAACTTTAGTAAACTTTGAAAATATTCCTTGTTTCGGATAAAATTAATTCTTGCTTAGTTAGGATGAAACTTGGTTGGAATTAAATCAATTACTCCTCTGGACCAATTACTCCTCTGCATGTTTTCAAAATAAATTCACAACACTCACTTTATAGCTCAATAGATCTGAACTTTGTAAATATGGTCATTTCAGCTTCAGTTCAGTTCTGTTGATGTCTGGATCAGAGTGAGACATGGTATAACAGAAGGCTGTTCTACCATTTTTGAAAAGAGAATAATGAAGGAGCAGTCATGGGGCAAAATTAGCAGGCAAATCTTTATCTAACAATGAAAAGTGCCAGATATGCAGGTTTATTAGTTATGCTTTATTAAGTGTCTGTGAAGTCTTGGTCCAACATGCAAGGACACGTTAACTTATGTTCCCAGGTCAGATACCCATACAAGCCCGCTTATCTAGTCAATTTCACACAAGGAATTTCTGACAGTGCAATTGCATTGGCTAATCCCATCTGGTTATTTAGACACTTCTAAGCAAGTGGAAAATCCCCCAAAAGTTCACCTTTGCACATGCATAGCATAATAATGGCAATGCCAACTTTCATAGCATGCCAAAGTTCTAAAGGAACAGAATAGGAACTGAGTTTTATAGAAGTCTAGGAAGGAAACAGAGCAAGTTCACACAATGTGCTCTTCCACCAAGTGAAAATCAAAGTTATTGTGTTCCATCTCATTATCAAACCAGATTAAATGCACACTGAAGTTGACAATATTTAGGAACAATTGAGGTCTACTTATGATGAATGGAGAGTGCAGGACCATGATGGTTATTGTCAAAAAGCAAGTAGCATGCTAGGGGAAGAGTCCTGTGAATAACAGAGTTGCAAGGGATCTTGGAGGTCTTCTAATCCAACCCCTTGATCAAGCAGGAGACCTTATACAATTCCTTATACAGACAAATGGCTGCCCAATTTCTTCTTGAAAACTTCCAGTGATGGTGCAGCTACAACTCAGGAGGGAAGCTGTTCCATTAGTTAATTGTTCTCGCTGTCAAGAATTTTCTCCTTAATTCTAGGTTGGATCTCCCCTTGATAAGTTTCCATCCGTTACTTTTTGTCCCATCCTCAGATGCTTTGGAGAATAAGCTGACCCCTTCTTCTCTCCCCTCAAATATTGGAAAACTGCTATATGTCACCCTTAGTCCTTCTCTTCATTAGACTAGACATGTCCTTCAACTGTTTGTCATATATGTTTTATCCTCCAGCCCCCTAATCATCTTTGTTGCTCTTCTCTGCACCTTTTCTAGAATGTCAACATCTTTTTTTGTATCGTGGTGACCAAAACTGGATTCACTATCGCAAGTGTGGTCTTACCAAGGCATTATAAAACAGTACTAACACTCCACATGACCTTGATACTAGACCTCTGTTGATGCAGCCTAGGACTGTATTTACTTTTTTGATAGCTGCAGCACATTGCTGGCTCATATTTAAGTGATTGTCCACTAGGACTCCTAGATCCCTCTCACAGTTGCTGCTGTTGAGCCACGTACTACCTATTCCATAGCTGTGCATTTAATCTTCCTTGCCAGAAAAAGTGGGAAACCAGCAAGGAAAGAGTGAATAGTGACGGGAAAAATAGAACAACCAATATAACACAGACATTTTTGCACTGGGGAACTGAGGAAGACCTAAGAATATCTAGATCTCATAAAGCTCAATTATGTTGTTCTGTATAGTTAGGATTCTGTTGAAAGATACTCTGGTTAATCTTGGATGGAAAAACAGGGTAATCTTGCAATGTGTGTTTCATAACTGCTATTTATTGGTGAAAATGCTTTCCAGAGAATGCAGAATGAAACAATGAACAAGGTTTAATGTTTTAAATAATTAAAATGACTTCCCAACATAATCTGTTGATAGATAGCTGGAGTGAGAGGAAGGCAGTGGATTTTACTAGGCAGTATGTTAACAGCAGTCCTGTACTCATGTTTAATATCACTGTGGTCAAAAAGGAAAGGAATGCAAATGAAGGCCATTTCTGAATGAAAGTGGTTGGCAAAGCTCACTGGAAAAATACATGCAAACCACATCAGTGATAATGTACATCAGATCTCCTTCCTCAAGCTTAATGAGCAAGGCAAGAACCACAGCAAAATAAACTTCCTAGTAAGGAGATATTTTAGTGCCGGACAACAGTGGACAAACATGATCTATATGAGTTCAGCCAGGTGTTTCTATATTATCTGTGATACTGGCTGCTGGATATTTTTATATGGGAGGGTTTCTAAGGGTTACATACTTGAGCAGAGTCTGGACCTACAGAGTTAGTGAAGGATGGATCATCCCCACAGCAAACTTTGTTTTAGATCCTCAGTGCATTTAATATTTCTTTGGGGAGCTAAAATTTCATCCTAGTCTGGTGTAATGCTGTGGAAAATAGGCAGGAAAATGACAAAATAGAAAACACACCTTATTTTGTTAAGGCCCATTTAGGGGCCTATATGTCAATGTAGGCCCCTAAATGGGCCTTAACAAAATAAGGTGTGTTTTGTCAATTTTAAGGCACTTCCCAACATTGGGAGAGGAATAAATCTCCTAAAGCAGTGTAAGTTCTACTGAGTGCAGAGGGGATAGGTGTATTTAGAGTTAATGAATATTAGGGTTCAACTTTTCAACGCTCAATGTTCCATGTTTAAATTTGAGAATTTTAAAAAATTGCAATTTGATGTAAAATTCTATCTCATGTTAAAAAAAACCCTCCTCTGTGATATTAAGAAAAAAGCATTTCTGTTAGGGACATTCCTATTTTTGTCATGGATTGCATACCTGCATAAATAGTTTGAATTCTATATTTTACTAATCTCCAGCCTGAAATAAATCCAGCTGATAAAGATTGATGCAGCAAAATAGTATTGGCAGATTAGGATCCACACCAGTGTATATTGCATAATTTTGGCTCATGCGATCTTTCAGCAGTTAGTAGATCCCATGAATGCAACTGTAATGAATAGGATACATCATTCATAGGTGTAATATTATGCATACATAATTAACATGGTTCACACTGCTTGTAAAATACTTGTAAGCCCTTGATGTAGTACGGGTAGCTCTGGTGTGGGTTGCCTAAAATCTACAAGACTTTTTTCCCTATTTGTTATGGTTCAGGAAAGACTTTTGGACTGCTTTCAAGGAAGTCTACTGTTCATAAGTCTACCATTTTCTGATGCTATCTTGACACACCACCAGCAATTATAGCATAATATGAGTACTTTCTAAAAACATCTTATTCTTGAAAGTCCTGGAATTTTTTTTTCCCAACTAGAAGTTCAGAGAACAGGCCACCCACATGAGTAAGAAATTTAAAAAATAATAAAATTATGTTGAAATCAGTTGAAAATGCCTACATTCTGCCCACCCCAGCTGTAATCACAAGCACCCTACCTGAATGCATTCCCATCGTTGTTATTTTTGTAGGCAGATGAGTTGAAATGAAAGTGAATAAATAACTCTCTAAGCAGGGTCGTTTTCAAAGAGGTGTTTCTTTCACAGTGGTAAGTCGCTCCCTAAACACCTACAAAGGAAAGCTCTGTTGGAAGGAACCACACAGAATGGAATCCACATTCTGTGATATTTTGATTCTCCAGGGAAGGGGAAGGGGTGAGCTACCCCCACCCCATGTTTCCTGAACTTTTTCATGAGCCCTCAAATGTTTGTACAGTGAATTTCTAGTCCTTTGATGGGCATCCCTCTTCATTCTGCCCTGCTCTGCAGCACGGTTAAGATCCAAAGAACATCACAATCTGAACACTGTGGCAAAGGCTACTGAGTTTGTGTTTTACAAACATAAACTGGTCCCAGCTCCTCCCGACATCTATATCTTACAGCAGATGTTTTAAAACTTTTTCAAGCTACCGAAGTCGGACCCCTGATCTGAATGATATCTTTTTCATGGGCTAGCCCTGCACTTTCAATTCATGTGAATTGTTTTTTCGCTCCTATGAGTCTCTCATAGAACTCTTGTTCTATTGTTTTTTCTCCCCTATGAGTCTCTCATAGAACTCTTCTAAGTTCTTGTGGAGCCCCAGCTTTCCAGGGAACATAGTTTGAAAAATCCTGCCTTAACACACCCTCTTTACCAAACTAAAGGGATCTTTCTCTCACAAAAGATAACATTGTACATGGTTTGCTCTTCAGACGGAAAGATAGAAAATCCCACTGGCCATACTTAACCTCTCTGGCATGATTAAACTATCTCTTTCAATCTTGGCTATTGATTACATATACTGTACAGATTTAGTTGTCGCACTAAGGACATTCTGAGTTGAGATCATTAGCAGGCTTCCATATCCCCACCTGAAGCTGGGTTAATCAACTCAACAATTTTTGAGAAATATCACAAGAATGACTTCTTAGCACTGAACCTGTAGAATGGATATGTCTTCATTGGCCCATGGAATTGGCCACCTCCCTCTGAGGATCCATGAGGTCTTGTGTTTCTCTTAGTTTTTGGCTACCCTACAGAGCAGCTGAGTTATTCTGTTTCCTCCCATAGCTGCTTGCTTTGTTTTTCATTGTTTCATCTTCATGGACAGCAAACATGGAGAGATGAAGTTCAAGGATGAAGCTGGAGGTCAGCTGTCTGCTGCTTTTTGCCCTTCACATTGTCCAGCTGGAAGGAGAATTCACTGGCTTGGTGTGGGAACTGAGTAGATGTAAATAATGTTCAGAGCAGTCTTATGTGTTTCCTCATATTTATGTTTGTTGCAACATTGCTGGAAAGAGCTAGAGTGGAAAAGAAAAGGATGATGTATCCTTAGTATGCCATTGTGGAGCAAAAAGTTAATGTTAGACTTAGGTTTCTCAAGAGCAGCACTGAATACTTCCAATTGAATGAAGCATACAGTCCCCTTGTGAGTATGGTTTCCCTCTACTCAGGCCTGTTTCTTAGTAAATGTGTTTGCAATTTGCAATGTCTGAGATCACAGTAATATTAGAACTCCAGTAACAATCTTCAGATACTATGTCCTCAACCATGCATGCTTTGTTCTATTTAAGCCTGGATCTTGTTGCTTTCATCAGAATAATGGAGTTTGTGTTATGAGATCATGCTGCAGGTTCTGCCCCTTTGATATATGCATACAATATCACGATGTATGCATAATAGAAGCGGGGCTTGTGTGGCAATGCTGCACGATCTATTTAGTCAACCCAACTCCTCTTGCCATGTCATAGACCCTGCTGAAAATAAGATGCCTCACTTTCTTTGCGAGCAGCAACTTTACAGGCCTCGCTGCCAGCATGGTAAAAGGATTATTGTTGAGGTAGCAAGCTAAAAAACAAGCTATTTTCTTCTCATCTTGGAAATGGCAGGACAGCATATCAATGTAGTTTCAGCATTTTTTTTAAAAAAAGAAAAACTCCAACCCTCTGTTTTACCGGAAATGCATATAATATTTTTTTAAAAGCTAACAATCAACTATCAGTTCAGAAATCATAATATCTTCATATCTTCTTGGAATAAATGGGCTGTGGAATTGAAAATGGCAGATCTATCCAGTTTAGTTTAATCTACAAGTAGTTCTTAACCACAATTGGGACCAGAATCTTGGTTACTGAGTAAAAGGGTTATTAAGAGAAATGTTCACACAACTTCTTTGTTCAATCACTGTAATCCCAGCAATCCCAATTGCAGTCATTAAACAATTGTACTGGTTATTAAGCAGAGCTTAGGGGTGTGTTGGGGGAAGAGAGTCCTTGACGAGCTGAAAATCCTCCCTACTGAAATCCAAGCAGGATTTTTTAGCCCCTGAGTGGAGAGACACTTGTGCCCAGCTTGCACCGGACTTTCCAGGGTCTCCCTCCTGCTCCACCCTCTGAGGCACCCATCTTCTTTACCTTACTATGGATTTCAACTCTCTCTTGTCCCTGAGGGCTGGATAAAACAGCTCCCTGCCAAAGGATTTCAGCTTCTGCCTGTTTGGATTTGAAATCCTTCTGAAAAAGAGTTGCCTCCCAAAGACTTTGATCTTTTAATTGTGTGTGTTGCCCAGAGCATGACATGGGCAGGTATATTATTAATATTAGACTTTCAGATATTCTCTGCATGCCTATGAGGCAATTTAATACAGCATACAACTGTATTACAGCATTAGAGAAACAGCTGAATACTTTGTTGACAAGATATATTATAGTATTAAAGGTTTTAAAAGAATCTGTTATAGTCTTGTACATCCTTACATCTTCAGACATTTTCTGATGCATTCTTGTTGGATTCAGAGCTATCTGACCAATTCAAGAGCAAAATTGTCCAGAGCTTATGTATTAGACTATAGAAAGAAACTCTTTTCATGTGTTGGGATTGGACTGTTTTTGTAGCCAAAGGCGAAAATTACTGAGAAAAAGCCCCCTCAAAATACACAAGTGCTACACTTCAGATATCTCCTGTTAAGGAAACATTGAGAAAATTAATGGCCCTGATTATCTTAAAATAGTGTTTAAAGGGTAGTTAATTGGAATAGGTAAACATATGGACAATAAACTGCCTCTCCCATAAATGTATTGCTGTTTCTTTTCAGAGTTGGCAAACGAAAGGACATCATAAACAGCAGCTTTCATTCATTCATCACAACAGCTACACTGTTAGATGTCTCTCCATGGGTGGCACGAGACTCAGAAGTGAGAGAAATACCAAGCTGTGCAAGAACAAGACAGCAAAAGTCCAATTATTTACTGTAATTTAAACTCCCCAGAGAAAGTAACAGACTCTGAAGCCCCTGCTTAAGAGATGCAGCAACATATGGCAAAAGGCTTGTCCCTAAAGCAGAAAATCTCAGTGAAGATCTTCCAGTTACAGTAAATCTCATTCATAGTAACCTGAACCTGTGTGCTGTGCCAAGAAAACCAATATGCAGTTATTGTCCTCAAAGGACATTGTGCTGCTTGGAGATTCAGTTCCAGTAGTGAGCGTGCACCTTTTCCCCCACTGACCACTAGGGGAACCAAAAAAAGTGGGTGGTGGTTTTTTTCTTCATTTATTAATAAAGCAGAAAATAGAAGAGAGAGAAAAATAATAATAAAAGGGAGCAAACAAAAGAGAAAGAGGGAAAAAACAACATCATCATGACAATAAGAATAATTAAATTTAGAGTGCTTCTCATGCATACACGCACACAATCACACACTCGCACACATATAAAAGTTTTGTCTAATAGTTTCAATAAAAGATCATTATAGTTTATTGTAATCTGCGTGCATCAGCTACATCTACGGGCTATGCGTTCATAAGGCACAAGTATATTCAGTCAGGTATATTCAATCAGGTATTCAATCCACAGGTTAATTGGCATCATTAATGTGCCTTTAAAATGTTAATGTTGAAGAACTAACCTTTTTGCATAATGATGTCATGAAGAATCCATTTCCGTTGTCCAACTGGCAATTTCTATGTGCGAAGGATGTAGTTGAAAAAAATATGTGCATGAAAATATTAAAGATTGTCTCAAAGTCAAATTAATAGATGTAATTACTTCTTTCCTATTATAACTTTAGCTTATTACCAAAACACATATATTAATTAAACATCATTCCTACAGGTAGCCCTTGACTTATGATTGGTTGTTTTACAACCATTTGGACTTACATGGGCCTTGAAATGGATACTTTATAGCAGTTTCTGATAAAAACTAGCACTGGATGGCAACTGACAGATGATATTTATATCTTAACACAGAAAATGAGAAAATTAATCATCCACTAGTTGATTTAATATAAAGCTCCCAGGATTCATCCAAATCTTCTATAAACAAACTGTTTATTAATTTGCAGTCTGAATTATCCCTCAGCATCAATTTAGCATGAGAAAAAGGATTAAATATACATTTTTCTAAAAATAATAGACCAGAGTTTTCAGACCAACTTCCGGAAGGAGATACATATCTATTTATTATATTTTGAATCTCAAATAGACCAATTGGCTGAAGGTGTTTAAATATTCTAATAGAGTTTAGGAAACTACACTAACAAAGATGTCCGAAATTTGGTATCAGTCAAAGAATATAGAGAGAGGTAGAATTTAAAATTCTGAAAACTAAAACCACAGGGAAGCAAAAACTTGTCATTTTTCTTAATAAACCTTACTTCTCATTTTTGATAGCAGTTCTGGTTCCTTATTATACCTAAGCTGCACTGTATGTCTTGTTATTACTGCTGGTAGTAACAACTCACACCCCAGTGACTTTTTAGCAGGGTCACCTTCTGGCCCGCTGAAGAAACTTTCAGAGGAATGACCACAGGAAAGGAAGGAATGGGACATATTCCAAGTTTATTCTGTTCAGTTAAGAAAATATTTATGGAACACTTACATATCTAAGGCACATGTCAAGGGGAAGTGGTGGTCCCCACAGATGTTGTAGAAGCTTCCTGGCCAGTACTGAGGAATGCTGGGAGGTAGAACACGTTGTTTTCTTCCATAAGTCTCCTGGAATAATCATCTGTGTATCTATTACACATCACAACATTTTTTCAAACCTGATAAAGGCCAGGAAAAAGTGTCCAACATCAACTGCCCTCAACAGCAAACTGGGTGGATTTTGATTTTTGGGATGGGGTAGGGATAGAAACAATAAAATAGTGCAGAAAATGAGAGTGCAAGATCTATAGGAGATAGATTTCCCATTTCTATCCCTAATCTACCACCACCCGCCCACCCACAACCCCTCCAGAATTGCTGGGGGGAGGGGGAAATCTTTGTGTTTACCTCTGTCTCTTTCTGGTTTTCACAGCATCCTTCATGTTGATTGCTAGGAGAGTGAGTTGTGGTTCCCTACAAAGAAAACATACACACATACACACACACACTCCCCAGCATTACCAGTATGATTTTTTTCAAGCCCTGCCAAAAGGAGGGGTAGAAGTACCTCCTGGTTCTTCTTACAGCAGTAATTACCCAACTAAAAGGTACGGTCTACAGCAGTCCCAGAAGTAAACCCACAGTAACCTCTAATACGTCAGCTGTCCTCTTTCAGAAAAGCAACAAGCTGTCCTTTGTGGATCTTTATTTGATATGTATTCTGTACTACCTTTTTCCAGAAATGAATGAAAGCCAAGGAAAGAATATTGATGAAAACTTTTCTTATGCTGATTGTTTTGCTATCTTGAAAAGTAGGAGGAGAGAGGGAAGAAAAAGGAAAGGCAAGATCCAGAATACCTAAAGTAGCCAATCAGCTCATAGAATATCTTCTGGGCATGGCAGAATTCTCTCTTCAATGTAGTCACTATAATCCAGAGAAGGAATGGAATTTAGTGGCACTCAGTTTGGCAGTGTTAATTCCAAAGGAGCACAGATTCCAGAAAGAACAGGAAAATATTAGTCCTATTCATGATAACTATCCTTTCCCTGGCAATGTAGGGAGTTGAAAATACAAGAAACTTACTGTGAACCTGTGTATCAACAGGTTTGTTCTAACCATCCTCACTTTACTTTCCAATCATAAAAAAGTATTCTTAAGATCCACGGATTTATAGTGGCATTCTATGGTGATGTTGCCAATTACTCAGATGCCTAAAAAGTGGTAATGATTGGAACTCCAGAAAATGTCCATTGGTCTACAGAGAGGAGACCATCATGCCTAAAGAGCCATGGTTGCACAGTGGTTAAAATGCAGTATTGCAGGATAACTCTGCATTCCCACTGCCAGGAGTTCAATCCTGACTGGCTCAAGATTGACTCAGCCTTCCATCCTTCCAAGGCTGGTAAAATGAGAGGGTAATATGCTGTCTCTGTAATTCGTTTAGAGAGGGCTGGAAAGCACTACGAGGTGGGCTATAGGTGCTATTGCTACTGCTAATCATGCTTTAATATAGGAGCCTTTCAGTTGGCTTTCAGAAGAAATCATTTGAACCAGGTTGGCAAGGGTGTTTTTGGAAACACTTGTGCAGAGAATATTCTGCTAAGAGAGTATTGAATAGAAATAAAATCCAGGGCTCTTTTGAAAAGATCATAGAACAGGATGCAACAATGAAGAAGTAGCTCTTGAAAGGAGTTATTTCCTTCCAAATCCTTTTCCTGTTGGTTATTAGATCTAGAGAGGGCAAAGTTTGGGCCTATGGCATATCAGAGAAAGATATGCAATTGACCAAGAAATAAATATAAAGTGGAAATTGGATCTGTGTTTGCAAGAGTCAGTCCTCTCAATTTCAGTTAAGTATAAGCCTAAAAAGCAAGCAAACAAAATAGAGTTACATCTCCTTTTTTGTAAACTTGACATAAAATATTATTCAAACATATAGATAATATTATACCTGTGCTATAAATACGGCCAAATATGCAGATTATATTAGACCTATGCTATAAAGTAACCAACAAACATCAGAGAGATATTTTGGAGAGCAGCCAACAAGCTGACAAAACCTGATTCATGTGTCACACGTTTTGATGTTATAGCCACTGTGAAAGTAAGAAGCTGGGCCTAAATGCCCCTAAAAATTCAGTATATATAAGGAACTCCTTCAGCTTAGTGTTATCTTTCTTCATTCATTAAATGAAAAGGCAGCTACTCACTGACCCAGAGCACTCTCAAGTTAAAGTCCAGTGTTTTCATATTATGTATGATATGTGTGCGTCACTTGCAGAGCCAAGTGAAATAGTTCATATGGTTTGTCAATGCCTTTCAACCGAGGCCCATGATTTGTATATAAACATGGCTCACAACAGAATGTCAAAATTTCTCAGCAAACACTGAGTTCCAGACACCAAAGGATATTCTCTGTCAACCTTCTGCGATGTGTACCTTGAAAAGCAGAGAGTGAATGAAAAGTGCGTCAGAAAATTTCCTTTTGGCTGGAAGCTATAAGGATCTGAGGTAAATTACAACACTGTCATCAGAAATAAAGAATGTCTTAATTTATAAACAAACAAACAAGCCATAAAATATATATCATACCAACTACATTCACGTCAGCTTCACTGTCTGCTGTCTGAGGTGCGGACTTATCGTCCTCAATCAAATCCTCAAACCAAATTGCTTTGACTTCTTGAGCAGAACAACTTCTTTCTCCATCCTGGCAGTTGTTATTATTGTTGTTGTTGCTTGTTATTTCCCATTAGTAATACTGATACATTAAAAAAAAATCACACACACACACACACACAAGAATAGAAGGGAAAGATATTTGCATGCTAAAATCATATAAAATTGTGTTATTTAATTGCATTATTTAAATGTGTTGCTAATACTCTTAGGTAACACACTTACGGAAAGAGAAGAGAGTTTGCGCTTTTTCAAAATGCCAAGAGCAGTTCAGTGCTGAACAAGAATCGAACAGCAGCGTCTTCAAGTCCACTTTCAACATGGAAGTTCCCTAGTGTGCTTTGAGTCACTGTCTATGCTCACTATAGCAGTTCTAACTCACAGAGGTGTGGTTACTATAAAGAAACATCACTTCACACTTGTGACCCCCACAATGATGAGCTCCTTCGTCATAATTGCCTGCAAGATAGATCCAACAGGAAACGTGGCCAGATGTGCTAATCCTACTTTAATGTACAGTTACATTAACAGGATCTTGCAAATCTGAAAGTACATTTCTCTTTTCTATCCATTCCTGTCTTTTAATCCCAAGAAATTAGGGAGGGCTGCTTCTGAGTCACTTGCCCCTTCCACATTCCTCTTTGAGGGCTCAGTTGCCTTTTATCTGACTGTTCCTTTGGCTGCGTCTCTTTGTTGGTTTAACCTACAGGTAGTCATTCCTGCACACCATTACACTGCCTGAGATGGAGAGTTTCCTTTGTATAATGATAGACAAGCTCAAATAATAAGAAGTATCATTGACCTGAGTTTAGGCTTCCATGTTTCCTTCAGATTCTAAAGCCAACAAATACCCAACAAGCCCCTTAGAGGTGGCTATAAAACAGACTGTATACTTCCACACTGAGAAACAAGATATATATGTCGTTATGTGATATGTGCTGTATATATGTGCTATGTATTTATGTACACCAACACTTGTATTATGCTTTCATGTATGCCATCATACTGCTCACTTAAAAAAATGCAATTACAAACCCAATCCATAAACTAATAGAATGCCAACCACCCAATTTCAAGTCCATGATCCATATCTTTCCCCGTGTATGTAGAAAGAGACCTTACCAGATTTTCCATGACATGGGAGAATTTCATGAAATTAATTAGGAAATTCTGTTGTAGTTCAATTGTTCTGCATAAAGATTTGTTGGTTATCATTCATTATCACAATAAGCATAATGCTTAAACCTAGGAGAATGGGAATCATATCATATGAATATGATTTTTAAAATAATCCCAATCTACATAGAGGTTTATCAACAGGTGTTTTTCCACATCATGGTGGGGAACTTTGGATAGGCCAAGTGCTAACAACGTTGGAATGATCTCAGAATGGCAAAGCTTATTTAACCCTTGGGGGAAACAGCTGTGGTATGGGTATCTGTCTGTGATCTCTGTGATAAGCACGATGGCTATTTCACAACATACCAGATCTGAATAAAATTGTCTAAATTTAATGCTGTTTAAAGGTGAAGGATTTAGAAAAATGAAATCCTAACTCTTGTTCTTAAGTTGAAGAACAATTCTGCTATTTGTGCTCATCTACTTTCCTTTTCTAAAGAAGAGTCTGCAGAAGACAGCAAAATACTGAGACCTGCAAATAGAAATAGAATAATTGTGGCCAAAGAAAACAAAGGTAGTACCAATACTGTTAGTAATAGTTGCCTTGTGTGCAATCCCAAAACAACTGAACCCCTCTTGACGTCAGCAGTGACAAAATCACTATCAGTCAATTGCAAAAGGCAGCTTTACTTGGAACAACTTACATTTTACGACAATAATCTTTAATACCATCAAAAAAGAATATCTGCCTATTGCAAGTCCTTGGGAAGGACTCAATGTGTGGCTAAAAATGCCTAGGTGAAGAACCAGGTATTCATGCTTCTTCTAAGCAACAGCAGAATGGGGGCCATCCCAATTTCACAGGGAACCTTGTTCCAGAGATTAGGTGCTGCTACAGAGAAAGCATGATTCTGGGGTCCCAATAGATGACATAGTTTAATCGAAGGAACCCAGAGCACACCAACTTTGTAGGCTTGAATTAGGTTAAAATAAATATGTTTGTTATCTCTGAAAACCCTTAATGGACTTTTGCTGACATCAGAATGGAAAGGATAAGGCTTTAAAGGCAATGTTATGAGAGACATGAAGTCACTTAAGTAACCAGGCCTATGACATCTAGGGGTTTATAAGTAACAACCAGCACAATACCTTTAATGGTATCAAATATCAACATCTTCCTATCCCTTGGGAAGCATTTGATAGGTGTATAACAATAACAATGCCAAATCCACCCTGAACTTCTGGCTAAGTGATGAGCAACAACAAGAACAAGAACAACAACAATAACAATATTGCAACATCTATTCCTGGGAATGCTCCTTGTAATAGTGAGAATGGAATTATATCTCATCAGCTAAACTCAATTATTGTAGATTTCCTCCTCATAAAATAATTTAATAAATAATTGAATATATTCATTATATTCAATAAATAATTGAATATAAATAATTCAATGCATAGTAACTGAAACAGAGATATCTGTCAATAGAGATACTCTGTTAACATGTATTCTCTGAACGTTATACATATTGACTGCTACATAATATGTTACAGCATATTTTAAACAGAGGTATACTAAACTCTGCATATAAGAATGATAGATACATTTAGATTAATTACTCATTCCTCAATGTAGGCATTAATAACACCATGACAGCAATACAATTCAAAAATTAAAGGTCCAAAGGACAAAATATACACATTGTTCCTATGACCCGTACAATATATCAACAACATGCAAAACAACGTTGAATTTATCACCCTAATATTATCCGCTACATTCTGAAAGGCTTGAAAAATAAATGATCCAGATAGTTCAACCACTTCTTTCTCTTCCCTCTCAGTCAATCAACAACATGAAAAAAGGAGGAAAGAAAATGAAGTAAGAAAAAGCTTGCTTGTGTCCTTTCTGTATCTTCTGAAAAATACGATGTGTTCCAAGGTCTGTTTTCAGTTTTGCCTGCCATCACCCTATCTCAAGCAATGTACCTGCTTCGTCTTCATTACTGCGTACAAACTTTCTATTCATAGTTTTCCTTGCCGGTATAATTTTTGGAGGTTATGCTGGAATTTCCTTTTGCGGTATACGGTAATCATTCACCTGAGGGCTTGCTCCAAATAAAAGTTTACATTCCTCTAGCATCTCCTTTCAGTTGCAAAGGCATGAGGTATGTGGGTCTTCTGTTGAATAACTGTCCATATTGACATGTTCCAGGGGCAAAAGGAACATCGTGTTCTTACTTTCTACTGGCAACAGGAATGCCCAACCCTATTTCCTCTCATAAACATTTTATAATAGACTTTAAAAATATGCCAGTCCTCCCCACTTCAGGTACAAGAACTAAGAAAGCTTGAAATAATTCCCCCAAGTGACTTGGGCCCGGCAGTGGGAGGTCAACTACAGCAAACACAATCTCCTCCTTAGACTGAGAGGAGATCATTTCTTTTGAAGGCTATTCCAAGAGGTCACATGGTGATGGGAAGCAGTGGAAGACCTGAGTATTTTTGAGAAGACTTCAAAGGTATGAAGAGCGGGAAGGATGTTACAAGAAATGTCCAGGTGTGGGGATCTCTTTGATGTTTCTTTAGCTAACACATGCAACCTTCCATAGTTTTTGTTTTGTTTTTTTATGTGGTGAAGTATAACAGTAATTTGCTTGGTTATGGTGCAAATAAAAGAATCATAAATAATGATGAACTTACGTGTCTATGAACAACCACGTTGTTCATTGATATGCGACCACAAAATGAGCTTGTCTTTTAATCATGAATCTTCTTGAAATTATTTACTGCCAGGGGAAAAATTAAAACATGGCTATAAATACAAGTACATAGTTTTCTGTCTTTTCACTAAACAATATCTTTGTATTATCAGTTAAGAAGACAAGACACATCATTTCATCCCACATCTCTTGAGGATTCTCTATTTATGTCTGTTATTTATTCTGTTATCATTTTTAATGTTTGTTAGACTTGCTAGATAAACCATCATCTGGCCATAAATGCTATTTCAAGAAGCTAAAGTGCCTATGGATAAGTTTTAAAAAATGAAAGTAGTTGTTGATTCTTCTAATTGAGCTGCAAGTAATGGGAATTATCATTTTCTTTAGCTGATTTATTTAGGACATTTTAGACCAGAACAAGAAAGCGGCTGGCTGTGTGTGGCTGTTTGAAGCACTGCAATGGCTTTCAGAACCAATAAACTTTTAATTTGCGAGGATTTTAAAAGATCTGACAATGAAAAAGGAAACTTCATGTGCTGCATAGAATGAAAATGTAGACATGCGGGTATTCAGACTGAATTATTGCATTTGGTGCCTTTAGCTATTATGGCCTTATTCACAGCAGCTAAATGCTTTCTTTGAGAAAGTGCCTCCTAATGTTCAGCTGCACCTGCTCTCCAGAAATTTAAGACTATTATTCCTGCTTTTTAACAGCAGGAACAAGTCTTTATGGGAAGATGCTACAGATAAAATTGCAAGAATATAATCCAAAAGGTGGTTTCCTCAAACCAATGGAAAAATTAAAGACTTGAGGGGGGGGGAAAAGTACTACCGGTATGTGCAGTTCATTTTTTAAATGTTACTAGCTGGTAAAAATATTTTTCATGAACTAAATGTATTTGTTATAGCTAACATTCACAGCAGTAATTATACAGATGAAAATCTCCTTTGTCAGATGTTTTGCATTTGACTTCATTTCTGCAGAAAACAATGAAGCACATTCAAATACAGATTTCCTTTAAGGTTACTATTGGCCTGCAGTGATCCGCCTAAAGCTTTTTTGCTCAGAAACCAGACAGGATAATCAGCTATCGGGATAATTCCATCAGTCTTGAAACATGGAAATTTATAATAAATTCTTGGGGGTTTTTTTGTCTATAAACATCGAGTATCACAGTAATATAACTATTCAATAACTAGACTTTGGGGAGGGGGTTAGGTGGAACAGAAGATGATGAAATATTATTTTGTTATAATATGAAGTATTTGCTATAATATGAACGATATGATTATTGCACTACAGTTTCTTCTTCTAAAAACCTTATAGGTTTTATGTCACGGGTGTCAAACTCACATCGTCACGGCAGTGTCTTGTGGTGTATCGGGACTTTTCTCCTCATTAAACCGGGCATGGGCATGGCTAGTGTGTGACGCATCTGGCCCGTGGGCCGTGAGTCTGACAGCCCTGGTTTATGTCAACTCAATCCAACTAGCATTATAATTCATTTATGCATTGTCTATCCAATGCAAAACCGTAAGTAGTAAAGGAGTTAACTACAGGTAGTTCTTGACTTACAACAGTTCGTTTAGTGACTGTTCAAAGTTACAATGGCACTGAAAAATGTGATTTATGATAATTTTTCACAGTTACAACCTTTGCCACATCCCTATGATCATGTGATCAAAATTCAAACGCTTGGCAACTGGTTCACATTTATCACTGTTGCTGTGTCTCAAGGTCATATGATCACTTTTTGCAACCTTCTCACAAGCAAAGTCAATAGGGAAGCCAGATTCACTTAACAGCTGGCTTACTAACTTATCAACTGCAGTGATTCACTCAACAACTGTGGCAAGAAAAATTATTAAAAAAGGGGAAAACTCACTTAACAAATGTCTCACTTAACAATGGAAATTTTTGGCTCAGTTGTGGTCATAAGTCGAGGATTCCTATACTGTTATTCTGATTCCAGGTTAGCATTAATACAATACAGTGCAATTTTAAAGTGGCTATCCAGGGTTTTGTGCCCTGACCACAGATGTTTTGGCCAAAAAATGACATCATTAAAACTAGGGAAGGAAAAACTTTCTTTTTTCTTTTCTTTTCCCCACTAATGTTTATTCTTTACTCCCTTTGCATTTCTAGATATTATGTGGAAAAAAAAGAAAATGACAAATATCAGAACTATAATAGCTCTGTGATACCATCATACTAAAAGGCTTTCATAACAAGTGGCATTATTATCTATCCATCCAGCTGTCCAATGTCAAAAGATCAAAATACACTCAGTGACTATATTGTCACCTCTACCACTACTGCTTGGCCAGATGACAAATCCTTGTTCCCCACAGACAGATTGCAGATCACAATCTCATTTTGCCCCAACCCAATCCACAATCCACAATTCAGTCCAGGAAGTGTTGGTTTCTACTGATGCTGGGTTCTGTTGGAATTCATAGCATCATTATAGTTGTGTTATGCATCTTATTGCTTTTCATTATTGTTATAGTTGCCTTGATGATATAAGGCTGCAGAATGATGTTTGTTAAATATAAGACACTTGTGGTATTTCTGGAAGCAATAGTGAAGCCAACTGAAAACCAGTTTGTGTTTGTTGTGAAAGCATGTCTCCATACGCTTGTCATTCTTGTGGACTGTCTCAAGAAGACATTGAACAAAGCTAGCCTGTGACATGGGTATCATGAATATAGAGTTCCACTTCATTACACTACTTTCTTTTATTAGCAAAATAGTCACCTTTTGAAATGGAAGAAAGCTGGTCTTTAATATGGTAGTGCCTGCCATGTGTAAAATGCTGTTTTTCAAAACAGGGATGGCTTTCACCTCCTGTTTGGCATAACTTTCTTTTTTTACTTTCAGCATTAGAAACAAGATGTTTGCCTTGACATGCTCTCATGCATATCACAGGTACAAAAAAAATAGAGGAGAGCATCTTCTCTATCCCTTAAAATTGACATCTTTGACAAATATGGGAGAGGAAAGAACTGGGAGAAAATTGGTCTTTATGTGTAAATGCAAAATGAAGATGAGGTAGCTGAAGACATAACATTTAAAAAGATTATTTATAATTAGACATTGAATGATCATCGCATTACATTCATTTTCCATTACGAGTGAAAGTTCATGTTTATTGTTTGCCCAGTGAAACTGTGGAATTTCCATTGAAAGTATTTAGGAAAAAAAGCTGTCAGGAATGATTTAAATTATATACTAACACCTCATCAGTTCTGGGTGGTTTTACTAAAAACACCTTTCAATGTTAACATTGCTAAAGTTTTTTTTTAAAGCTACAATATTTTAAGTTCATTTGTCTGTGATTATATATATTTTCCAAGTGGAATACTCCAAGTCCTGACCTGTCAAGAGATAATCTTAGTTCATTTCTTGGCTGTATCAACAGAAGTATAATTTCTAAATAACTGGACTTAACTGTTGTACTTTATTCTGTTTTTACCATCTCCCACTTCAAGTTCTACTTCCAATTTTGGGCACCACAACTGAAGGATTCTGAAAAATCTAGACAAATTCAAAGAAGGATAATCATGGCAATCAATAGAGTAGAAACTTAGCCTAAGAACTGTTTGAAAGCTGGGGATATATTTACTTTATTACTTTAGGTTTGAGAAAGGGTAACTGAGGAGGTTCAGATGGATATCTCACTAAAGAAAGCCTGTTATCTTGCTCCAGGGTGCAGGACCCAAAACAACAGTTTTAAGTTAGAGAAAGTCAGATTAGAATAGTTAGACAAATCTATAACAGTAAAGATTGACAATGGAACCAATTATCCATAAAGGTAGTGGGCTCCCCTTCATTGGATTTGTAAAAAGAAAATAAAGCAAAAATAAGTGGGTGTCTATTTAAAGTACTGATCACTATCCTGCCTGCCCCCCAATAGCTTTAAATTAGAACTGAATTACATTTATGTGAGATAAATCTTCAAGGAAGATTTGCTGAAGCCATACTAGCGAATGGTGAGAGTGATTAATGTCTTGCTGCAGAAAAGAATATTTTCTACATATTTGAAAATTGGTATGATTACACCATAACGAGTGGTGGGATTCAATTTTTTTTACTACCAGTTCTATGAGCATGGCCTGGTCATGTGATTGGGTGGGCA
>JANHFL010004009.1:54366-70029 GCA_032468155.1 Oxyrhabdium leporinum | reverse complement strand
TAGATAGATAGATAGATAGATAGATAGATAGATAGATAGATAGATAGATAGATAGATAGATAGATAGATAGATAGTTGTAAATCTTTGAATATCCATTTCAGACACAATCATACTTTGGCAGGGTATATCTACTTACCTATAGGAAAAAGAACTATGACCCTTAAAAAAGAAAATGCATTCACATTGTAAATTATCAGATTATGAAATCTAAGAGAATTCCAGTTGAAGACATTCCCAATGCTTCTGAAAACTAGTGATCAATTAAGAGTGCATCAGTGCATATTAAATTCTTTCTGAATGCCAAATTATTATTAAATGGGAGCTGCTATGATCCAGAGATAGAGAGGTATTATTGACATTTCAGTTGTTTTACTAATTGGTCTTTTACTTGGTCCTAATCAAAATGATTAGGCAGATTTTGAAATATTTTCCAACCTTTGGCCTGGAAATTTGAATTGTAAACACCTAGAATTGGAAGGAACTATTCATGCCATGAGGTCCAAACCCCTATTTGATGCTGGAGTCGATCACCCAAGAACGTCTTACCTGAACACATCATCCAAGAGCATACGTTCTGCAGGTTACATTTTTAAAATGCTTTTACTGTTAGGAAGATTTTATATTCTTCAGTCAGGATCTGTCTTCCTATAAACTAAAATTAGTCTTTGACTTACTACCACACTTGGGACTGGAATGCCAGTTGTTGAGCAAAGTGGTTGTTAAGCAAGACACCCATATGACGTCGTTCAGTGACCCGAATGCCAGCACTCCCAGTTGCAGTTATTTATAAAGAAGTAAAGTTGGGGCAAAAAGCAAACAAGCAAACAAATAAATAAGACTTAATTTCTGTAGAAGGAAGAGTGAATAGTTTTGAAGCTTAGATGGAAGAGCCTCTAGCAAGGCAATAATCAAATAAAAGAGGACTGAGCCGAAGTAAAAAATGAACTTGATTTCAGAGAGACATAGAAACCCCAGTTCAGACAAAATAGAATAATGAACAAAGGCAGACTTTGATGCCTTTCAAATGTGTGTACTTCACTTATCTAGAGCACAGGAACATAGTAGAAATCAATCTCCAGAACTATTTACCACTTCTATTGAAAAGACTAGGAATAATTTACATGCCCTGTTGGAATTGACAAAATAAAACCTTAGGTCATTTTGTAACTTGCAGGTCTAAAAAACAGAGGCAAAATAAGAACAGACTTCATGATTAATAAGGTTACATAGGTAAAGTTTAGTTTATTTCCTTGATATCTAAATACAGAGCAGCTTTTAGAATCATAAAGTGATATGCCAGAATGAAACAAATTAAACAATATATTGACTAGTTTAGCTGGATATTGCAAACCAGTGGACATTATATACGTAAAAGACTATGTTTTTGTAATATTTTGTTTCAAATGAGATGAACACGGTATTTTTTTAAAAAATGTAGTTTATTACTATGTAAAAAAAATAAATCTACAAGAGTGACAGTGCAAACATTTGAGGACTTGCATGGCACAGATATCACAAGTGAATATAATCTACAATTGTACAAAAGGTTCGTGATTCCTTGAAGCAATGACTGAGGTATGCACTACAATCAACACAATTAAAAATAAGTTGGCATTTAACCAGGAAGATGAGCTACATATAATTGGCTCTGTAGTATAAGGTCTTTCAATTTCAGGTGGTAAAGCCATCATTCCATGAATCTGAAATATAAATGAAATAAATTATCTACTTATTTAGACACATAGCTAGTTTGAATTTAGCTTCCCTCTGTTCAAATATATTTATGCTACATTTTTTCAGGTAGGCATTATCCCTATAAATATCAAATAATATAAAAACAAAAGAATACATAGCAATATTTAATAAGCAATTGTTTTCAATATGATTAATGCTATTACATTAGAAGGTGTAAGAGTAGACAAGTGCAGGGAAGGTAAAATCTGCAAGAAGGCAGGCATAGGAGGGCAAATGAAGCCCTACTCCTTTATTTGAAAGGAACAGTTTAAGGTATTAAATACATTTAACCTAGAGAATGGAAGGCTTTGGAGAGAGATGACACCTGTCTTCAACTATCTGAAGGACTGGTTTGCAGAAGACAAACAGAGCAAAAACTGACCAGAAGACTGGACAAGAAAGAGCAGATTTAAATTACAACAAAATCGATTTCAGTGGGGCATCGAGAAAAAAAAATCCTAACAATAATTGCCTCAGGCGGTGCTGCGCTTTCCTTCACTGGTGGTGCTTAAGGAGACAAAAGCATACAAGCTTGAAGATGCCACTCTCCTTGCTTTCATTTCTATTTTAAAAAATGGGAAGAATTGCCTTGTCATCCATAGATATTTTTGCTTCTTTTAACAGACATTCATACTGCAGATTATAAACCACATATTACCCATTACATTTTTACCAATTTGCATATCTTAAATTTTCTCTGTTTGTTTCATTCTCTGTTGGTAAACATTCTATCAATGTACAGAATTAATCTCTATTGTTCCATTATTTAAATATAACATAAAATTATTTACTCAGTTTTGCCTGTCAAACAGAATTATCTTGATCTTTGATATATTAATTTTTGAAGTCCACAAACCTTGTTAAATCATATGATCTACTTAACATTTGCCTCACATGAGTTTTCAGTCAATATTACAGTTTCATCTACATTATTCTGTCCTTCAAATATGCACAATGGTTACTATGGTGCAGCCTTTATTTGGAATGATTTTTGCTGCTAAATAAAACTGTCAATTCAACTTTTTAACAGGGCTATTTTAGAATACACACGTCCTACAATCCATGCAATTGATTTCACAATCACAAAGAAAAACAGAGAAATCAACTTACAGTCCATTCTGCATTTTCTGTCTTGGTACACCGTACATTTAATGGTAATTTAAGAACATAGTCATTATAAGAGCGACCTTGTTCTCTGGACCATTTGAATTTGTTCATTGCATCCACAAAAGACAGATTTTTGTATTGTTTTGGACTCTTGATAATGAATGGCCAGGTTCTACATATAAAAAGAAAAATACATTTCAAACTGTTACTGAGAGTTTTGTACTTGTTGGGCCTGTTCAAGATGTCACTGCAATCTTCCCCCTTTTATATTTCTCTTCCTAACATCTTCTCTGGTGGTTTGGGGAACTGATCCCTTAGAAGTAGTTTTGCTAAATACAAGGGAGAATCAGGATGGGAAAAGTTTACAAAAGCTATAACATGCATATTGGGCATAGCCCTAGATTTGTTCAGATTATGAAGAGCATAAATAAATATTTTTTAAGTTGAAGTATAATTAATCTACTATTTCCTTCCCTTTCCAAAGCAATCTATTGGCAGTAGGAGTGATGCAAATCCTTTACCAAAAATAGTCCTATATATATATCTGCTCAGAACTCTCAAATCATAGTGTACGTTATCATGTCCTATGATATTGCAGGAAGACAGACAGAAGAAAGAAAAGAAAAGAGAAGAAAAGAAAAGAAAAGAGAAGAAAAGAAAAGAAAAGAAAAGAAAAGAAAAGAAAAAAAGAGCAAAAAAGCTAAATAGGAAAAAGATACCCAATAGCAAAAACCGGGATGAAAACTTCAATTTTTAAGAACAATGCGTAGCGAAACAAACATTTGGAAAAATTTCAGTCTAGATAGTTAACACATTTTTTTTAAAAAAAGTACATTTATATAGACCTCACGTACCTATGGACAGGTTGCACATTTTCTTTTTGTTAAGTACATTAATAAAATAGATATACAGACATGTCACAAAATAAAATTAAAGCATCAAGCTTTACTTTAAACTGCAATCATGAACTTTGGAGGAGTGCAAGCTTGAACTATTACTAATTTTTAAAATTTATCTTAAAAGCAACATTTCCTTTTTTTGAACTCCCTAAACCATTTGTCTTTTCTTGGGTCAAATGTGCATTTTTGTTAACAATGGTATAAATGTTCCTTTTCGAGAGCAATTCACTTATTACCCTGTCTACTTGCAGAGATTAGAAAGATTAATTGTAGGCTCTAAATCAGAACATGTGTTTTTTCCCTTAGCTGTCAGGAGAGATTATAAAAAGACAGAAAAAGTCTGCAAGTATTATTCTCTGAGGATGCAGTTCTCTGAAAGACTCTGTGCCGATCAGTCTGTAGTACAAGGCTTTTGGGAACAGTAATATAAAAACAGCTGTAAGAGTCAACAATATTTTTTTTTTCTCAGACATAAAAATATCAAAACTTTAAATAGTTAAAGAAGCACTGCTGAGCTTCTTGCTGTTGCAGCTACTAGAACTTTCATCATGTAGTCCAGCCAACATTTATTCTGTAGATAAATCCTGATGGATATACTTCCTCTGGCTTGATTCAGAATAGACAAGAATCATTCAACAAACATACCAGCCTATCGTGCATATTGTTTCCATTCTAAGCCTGTTCCAAAGTAAAGGTCTTTTTATATCCCATTCATCAGAATCAGAATGAGGTCTGTTCCTAACCCTTCAGGAAGCTACTTGATTAATGAGTCGCCCAGTTCCTACTCCTTGTCTTCGTCACCCCTGGCTTATGGCACAGATGTACAAACTGTGGTCCAGGGCTATGACCAGGGGAAGGCCACCACCACTTTGATTATGAAAATCCACCAATTAATTTTCTTAAAGACAGACCATTATCTTTTAATAAATGCAATACATTCAGAGGGATAATCCTTCCCTAGAAAGTAATATCAAGAACAATTTTCAGCATTTATTCAAATGACAGTGAATGCAAGTATTAGTTCTGTAGTATGCTTGCTTACTTACCTCACTGGTCTGTAAATTTGTTTAACACCAATGAACTGGAGTTGCTCCATTAAGTCAGGAATACTTTCACACCGAGTAAGATTTATTTTTGGATAATACACAAGATAGGATAGACACATTTCATTTCTGGTGCTAAAACCACCCTGGGAACAGATAAACAAATCACCAATGTAGGCTTCAGAGATTGCTTCTGAGCTCAGGCCTAAAACTGCCCAATGCTGCCTCTTGCTGTTTTTTGCATTTAACTGTAAGTGCAGCTATTACCACTATGAACAAATAGCATACATCTAAAATGACAGCCAAGAAAAGAACAGCATCAGCATTGGGCAGTAATATAAAAATTATACAAAATTAAGAATAATATGAAATTATATGTGACTAAAAGAAGCTAATTTTAGTATAGTCAGTAACTTTCTGACATTGTCTGGAGATTCAGTTTCTGCCTGCATGAAAAGCTATATAGTACAATACATTTACCAGCATTTGAAATAAATTTTGCTTAGCTTGCACAGTTCTAATTCTCAGATTCAGCTGGTGGCATTTTTTATGTAAAAGGAATTCAAATGTTTATGAGAGATGGGATAGCACCTTTCAGAGAAACAAGCAGGTATTATCTATGCAGAAATCTTGTTTTGGCTTTCATAAAGTTTATATATGCATTATTTCAAGGAAAATGAAGTGTTGGTTTTAACATTCCTTTTAAACCGAGATTGTGTAAGATAGCATGGAATGTCTACCTTAAAACTAATTTAGAACCCTTAATGTGGAAGCAAACTCGAATTTTGAGTATGGTGAATAATGATAAAAAAAATCACAATGTTCATCTTTCACTTAGAGTAGCTTATTTAAAGGAATATTAAATTCCAGGAAAATTGCAATCCAATCTGAGTCGAGTGCTTTGTTTCTAGTGCATGCTAGCTAGGGAATTCTGGAAATTGTAGTCTACACATCTTAAAGTTGTAAAGATTGAGAAACACTGGTTTAATGGATTATTTATTTGATTTTGTTTCCTCAAAATTTGGTATTAATTAACTTGGCATCCTAGGCATCTTTCTCACTTATTTGAATGGGCTACTCCTAAAGGTCCAGTAGTGGAGGGATAAGCCATGCTACTGTTGACCTACCGGAAGAAACTGGATGAAATGAAATAGTTCTAAATTTACATAAAAACAATCTTATTTCTTAATAATAATGCCTACATGTTAACAATATCCAACATTTACTTTCAGCATGTTAATTTTACTCTGTTTTCATTCCACATGAAGCCAGATCATAAAATTTCTTACCCAGGTCATATCTGATCGATTGAGGGTGCTGTAGTGACATTCAGTGACTAAATTATCTCCCTGAAATGCAATGTCAAGAAAGACGCTCTTACAAATTTGAGCCATAGTAATTTAAGCATACATACATGGTCACATTATTGAAGAATTTGCTATGAAGAAATATAAGTTAAAAATGCAAGTTGAAATGTTCCATTATTGATCCCTATGCACATTAACAATTGTGCTATGAAAATAACTTTTAGAATTATATTGGAATTTTATTTCCTGCTTCTTATTTTCCTTAAAAGCTAATATATCAAAAGAAATTCACATTTTTTCTATATTAGCCTTCCCAACTCTGACATTTTGGATTCAATTCCAGCAAACTCAAAGATTTCCCGACAGACCCCCACCCACCCAAGAATTCAGCATTACCGCCAAAGCATACCACTACCTGAAAATAGGAAGAAATAATAGCACTTAGACTAGGAATGTAAGATAAATAGCTTTAAAATCTGATTCATTTTTGAACCATTTTTGCCTGCTACACAAAAAAGTAAGGTTTGGTAGATAAGAGAAATATTTTAAGGCATATGCTTGTAATCACAGGTAAAACATTATTATACTGTGCAAAATAGCAAAAGCAGCGTAATTTTCATTCCAGAGCAAAGGATAGCCCTTAGAGGGTTATAAAATTTGGGCTTACATTCAACAAATAAGTGAAGGCAGGACAAAGAGAAGAACCAAAAACAAGAAAAAATTAACATGGGCTTAATTTAAGTTAAAATATTGAATATGAATACCATCTTTGTAAACATTTGTTTCTTCTACACTGAAAATTACAATTTATATATTTTTAAGACTTCTGGGTATGCACTTAAGGATTTGGGAGGGTACACGTGGATTCAGGGGCTACTTTGTACCAAATCATTATGTGAATCCATTTTCATTGTTTCATAGAATAGCAAAATCCTGGAGTTGGAAGCCTTGGCTTCTGATATAAACTGTGAAGATGAAAAAGTGAAGAAAATTGTGTCACGATATCACAATGCAAATCTACCTTATATTTGCATCTCAGCATTGCAATCAAATATGTAGGTTGTGGAGTTTGCATCATGACATCACAATGCAAGCTTTATCCCTTAGAACAGGGGTGTCAAACTTGCGTCACCGCGGAGTCATCACGTGACATATCACAACTTTTTTCCCCTTCACTAAACCAGGGGTGGACGTGGCCAGCACATGACGCATCCGGCCCACGGACCGTGAGTTTAATACCCCTGCCTTAGAAAGAGCATTTAGGGGCATCTAATTCTGTGCTAGAATACAAATTAAGCAGCCTTGATAGACTGCCTTCTATTATACTTTCCAGAATAATACAGATAGTCCTCAATTTACAACTTTTTGTTTAGTGACCATTTGAAGTTACGACACTGAAAAATGACCGTTTTTCACACTTAACGACCATTGCAGCGTATCCATGGTCACATGTTCAAAATTTGGATGCTTGGCAACTGGTTTATATTTATGACAGTTGCAGGGGTCATGTGATCACCTTTTGCAACTTTCTGACAAACAAAATCAATGGGGAAGCCAGTTTCATTTAACAACCTTGTTACTAACTTAACAACTGCAGTGATTCACTTAAGAACTGTGGCAAGAAGGTTGCAAAACTCACTTAACAAATGCCTCACTTAGCAACATGAATTTTGGGCTGATTCAGTATTTGTAATTTCAGAAATAATATTTTCATCGGTAAATATAAGTATTTAAAAAAATCTTGCTTTTGAATAATCTGTTGGGATTAAAGGTTTTTGAAGCAATAATTAATGTTCTTAGCTCATATTAAAAGCATTGCTGCAGATGATAAATTTTCCACTTTGCAATTACACAGCCTTCTTCGTCAGCCTTGGAGATCTTGAGAGGCCTATAGCTGACCAGGCAGGGTATTACTGACTAGGGATGACAGATTGATACGAGGAGGAGATTCCTGTCTCTAGTTCACATTTTACTTACCAAGCAAATAAAAACTGTTAGCAGTAACAAAAACAGAAAATATCCCAAGGAGAAATATATCCTTTAAAGAAAATCAGATAAAATGTTGGAGGAGGAAACAAAGTACATATAAGCATATGAACTTTTAATTTCCTGCTAGATCATATTCATAATAGATGAAAGAAGCGTTTCATCCTTTGTCCACTTGTCCTTTAGTTCTGATCCTTCTTCAGTTCTTTTTTTTCTCAGAAAGGGTAAATATATATGTCACGCAATAGTGAATATGGGCATTTGAAACTTTGAACCCCAAAATAACCTAAAATAATGACAATTTGGTCTGAAGAAACAGAAAAATGGCAATAAAGGTAGGAAATACAGGAAAGAAACATCATACAGGCAAGATGGTCCTTTCTTCTTTCAAGTACTGAAACTCCTGGAAGTTAAAATCAAATTCATCGTCATAAGCCAGCAGTTGTAGTTCACTGCCTTTGCGGAAATGGCGCATCCTTAATGCCCTGCCAGCAAGATGTGCATGGAGAAGAACAGCAAAGACATGGATCCCAGTTGGCTTCTCAGCATCAAGAGCCTGGAAAAGACCAATGAGAAAACACATTCAATATTAGCAGAACACACGGACTATGGCTGGTCAGCGTTTGAAGGCAAAAGCTGCTTCAGAAGAGAACAGAGTGGTACAGAAGTAACTTGTCTGAAATCAGCCAAACATTTTTTTTTTCTGGGATCATGCTACAGCAAAGAAAATAGCAGGGTGATATTAGAAAAAGAAGCAGCTAAAATATAAAGCTATATTTTTAAATGTATAATTTTAGTGAAGAAATCTTTAAGAAGATAAAAACAATACAAATATTAGCAAAGAAACAAAGAAAATAAGAAAGAATGATGAATAAGAAAAACTATAGAAAACAGGCAGGCAGGTGGGCAGTAGGGAAGGAAGGAAGAAAGGAAGGTGAAAAGATTATAAAGAAACAATTTCTGACTTTTTTTGCAGTGGTTATAAATGTATTTATGTTTCAACCTCTCTCCAAGGTTAAATAAAATTTTCTTCTTTCTATAAGCTACTCTTTCTAATACTCAAACCTGTAAGTCACAAATTCAGCAAAACCTGTTTCAGCAAAAAAAAAACACCAAAACCATAAAGTTTTCAGTCACTGATTAAAGATGCAGCTGGTTTAATAAATTGCAGGGAAATGCTACATGGGCATCCTTGCATGTGAGTATCTTTCTGCTTTTGAATCCAAAGTCTTGATACTAAAATTTAATCTATATGTTTACAAGGTCTTCACTTGGCTCTTCATATTTACAGATAGCATGTTAAAGTATTTATTGAATGAGTAGATTTGATTCAGTTCTGGCTACTAAATTTTACACAAGAACAAATGTATGGCAATTTCAAATATTTTTTCAAATGATATAAAATTCTATATCTTAACTAGAGAAGAAGGTATGTGTAGATTTATTGAGCAATATTCACATGGCATTTGAAGCACTCTCCTATCATGCAGCATCAGACACAATCATTTCAAATCCCTTTGGCTTTCCTAAAACATCCTCAATCTGTGTAAATACCACAAAATATCAGATTTTAGGGTTAGAGGAAATAAACAAACCATGTCTTACATCCGCTTATTAGGTCTATCTGATAAATCAATTCCATAGTCTGTGATGTTTCATTTTCTCCCACCTGCTCTTCATTTAAAACACATGTGGGTAAGATGGTATTGGACTCTAACTCTTATCATCTCTAACCACATGAGAAATGAATCTTTTTGGTTTTCATTTTTCAAAATGATATTGTGCACTCATTGTTTTCAAATTTCTTAGATGGAAGCTCCCCCACCAACACAAAATGAACTAGCAAGTACTTTTAAGCAACAGAACACAGGCACAGACTTGCACGCACATTTGTTCCTGGGTTCCTAATATGAGTTACGCCCCTTTAGAGACATTCAGCAGAGAACCTTCTCCTTTCTTAAGCTAAAAAAGCTTAGCTAAGTACACAATAAAATGCTTTGATTTAAACAATGAAAATATCATAACAATGCTTACTGCATCTTACAAATATAAAAAATGATAATCATCACTTGTGTTAAGCTTAAAAAAGATTTTTGAAGCTATTTATAATGGTTCAGTGACAATAAAATAAAGGAAATAATTTTATCAGTATTTGAATAATCAGATCTAATTTTTCCTCAATGGAATGAATTGGCTCTGGTTCGTAGATTAACAATGGATGCTCACATGCAAATATTGAGGGAATGTCTGAGCAAAAATGTATGCACAGGAAAAATTATATGAAAGAACAAATTTTGAGAGTGTTTTTTTAAACAGGAAAACTAATGCAGAAATTGGATCATATGCTCAAATATAATTTGCCTGTTCTTATTTGCTATTTTCCAAACCATATTGGCATTTTTAATTGATGGCACCATCGCTGCCTCAAATCTCCTTCTGAAAAAATTCCAATTGTTGATCCAGGACCACTGAAATAATACATACCATTTCTTACAAATGAAGACACTTAAACTGTCTATTTTCAATAAAAAGCACATTTGCACTAGTCAGGAAACATACTTCTTCAAGACACTCCAGTGTGCAGTGGCCCTCTGACACGAATTCAGGCATGCCTGGTGGGATGTTATGGAACAGGCTGACCCAAAGCCCTGCTTCAATAACTCCAGCATCGTATCTCCTTAAATTTGCAGTATAAAATAGCCTCAGTCCAGAATTATCAATCATCCCTAGAAAGAAAAGAGCAGTTGCCTGTTATAACTCAGCATAAAATACTCTATAGGTTGAATTTACTTTTGGAACCTAGTTGCTTATTTGAGCCCTAGCAATAATATGGAGAAGAAGGAATTAGAGTTAAGATGGATCAAACAACAGGGTTTTCCATTTTAAAAAAATGCCAATGAAGCAAAAAAAGCAAAATCTCAAGAAAATCTCAAGAAAGCAGCAAAGTAAAACAAATGTCTAGACTTTTTTGACCAGCATGAACACTTACGCTCAGTTTTATGCCTCTGTTGGGGCTTTTCCAGATGGCAGCTTTCTAATACAATCTATAACCTAGTTGTTCTTGTGAGAAGTCTTTCAGTACAGAAACATAGCTCTGCAGGCATACCTCATTTGCAGCAGTCTCCCAGAAAAAAAAAATACACAAGAATCATGAGAAATTAATTTCTGTTTTTTCCACTCAGTTTTGGAAATCTGGAAATTTGCTATGCCAATCAAGCAGGAGAGTATGACTTGTGAGCTGCCTTGGAGGGGAAAAGTGATAGAGATCTGGGTACAGATAGTTTATAAAAGCAGAGAAGGAGGCACTCTTAACTAAAATATCTACTGAAAATCCCACCACTGTTCAAGGGCAAACAGTGCAGCCAATTCTACCCTTAAACAATAACACTTCTATTTCCATAACATAGGTGTTAGGTAATGCAGCATTCAGTCCTCTCCATTTTTCCTTCAAAATACTCATTTTTACTATAACCTACACAATATAGTATAAACATAAGCATCTGTTATAAACTATGATAACGAGGAAAAAATGAAGGCATGTATGTTGCATCTAATGATTGACTTTTTATATTTACATCCTAGCACTGGATGGAAAAACGTAAGTCATGGATAGGCACCATGATATCCCAAGGCATATTCCCTCTACCTGCACCCTCTGTGAAAAGTTCAGTGCAGTTTCCAAAGACCCCAAACACAAATGAAACGATGGCTTATAACAATTTTTATAGTTTTGTGGGTGAGAGCCAGTTTGGTGTATTGAACACTATATGGATTTTTCCATGTTGCTATCCAAGAGAAAGAAAGACTCAAAGGCAAAAAAGTAAGCAAACAAATAGATTATGATTGTCAGATCGTAGAGCTAAGGATAGCTAGCTAGCTTAAAAAATAATAAATATTCCTGACTTCTTTTGAAATGGAGGGTCAGTGCAAACATAACGATTTTAATCTTGAATATCCCACTTAAAATCCCCACATCTAGATTTATGAATGTTAGCATAAAGGAAGTACAATTGTATCAGATGTAGATAACTAGCAAGATAAATGTTCTTGTAAGGAACATATACATTTTTAACACATTTTAACAGGTGAGGAAACATACCTTCCACATATGAAGGATTATCATAATGGACTTCCATTAGCACATATTGAGGGTCTAATGCTGCTCCAATGGATAAGCCAACATGAGGAGGGTAGATAAAACCCTGAGATTGGAAACATATCAATATAAGTAAACAGATTCAATGGTATAAACATTTAAATCTCATTTTAACTATATATTTATAGATTTACTGATATAATTTTATACAGAAAACAAATCTCCTAGAATTGGCTCATATTACAGCAAGCATGTGTCAGCAGCAAGCATATATGTGCTTTTGGGTTCTTTACCATGGGCACATATTTAGCTCCAGTTTGGTAGTTTTATTTATATTATACTATTATATGGTAACATTTCTATATTATATGGACAGCCTTTTCCATCATTTAACAGAAAACAATTGGCAATCAAGCATTACTATTCTTTTAAAAATAATTTATTAAAGGATTTTACACAACAATAAAAACAAACACTTAAAGAAAAAGAATAAAGAATACAAAAAAGTGAATAAATGGAAAGGTAATTAGAAAAGACAATGAAAAAGCATTACTATTCTATTTAAAAATGTATACCTGTTGCTAGCAAAGATAAAAGTTAAGAAACAGTTTCCTGTATCAAGGAAAAGTATTAAAAGAGCAAATACAGGTCCAAGGAAAACTAAGAATCTACCAAGCATATTAAATATTTTTGACGTTATTCCGTTTCGACCACCTACTACAGGTAGTTCTCAACTTAAGACCACAACTGAGCCCACTATTTCTGTTGCTAAGTGAGTCAGTTGCTAAGTGAGTTTTGCCCCATTTTACAAACTTTCTTGAGCAGAAATTTAATTCAATTTAATTTAGAAAATTTATATTGGTGCCTATTCGCACATGGTGACTCAAGGTGGTTTAAGGAATATAAAAACATCATATATAAAAAATAAAACTAATAGAAGAAAATAATAAAATAATATAATAGCCCCCCACCCCAGCTACAATACAGCACATAAGCCATTTAATGGGCTCCATCCTGCTCTGAGTTCCCGAGGCGTGCTGGCAGAACCAGCAGCATTCTTAAATGAATTACTGCTATTGTTAAGTTAGTAACACAGTTGTTAAGTAAAACTGGCTTCTGCATTGACTTTGCTTACTAGAAAGTCACAAAGGTGATTATATGACCCTGGGACACTGCAACCATCATTAATATATGCCAGTTGCCAAATGTATAAATTTTGATCACATGACCATGGATATGATACAATGGTCTTAAGTGTGAAAAATGATCATAAGTCACTTTTTAAAATGCTGGTGTAACTTCAGTCACTAAACAAATGGCTGTAAGTTGAGGACTACCTGTATATTACCACATCCAGCCTAACTGATTATTATATTGATGCGGTAAAGCAAAAGGTGCAACTATTCATTTTAAAATAATAAAGTCAATTACATTATGTATAATAAACTTATGAGTTTGATTTTGTTTATCTTTCAAAACATCAAGTTTGCTCCCCAATTAAAATAAGGAAATAATAGTTCTATAATCACTCCGCAAATTAAAAAAAACCTTTAAAAGCATTTATTGTAAAGAATGTATTCAACCTTGTGCCAAATTTGGCTTAATTTTAGAAAATAAGCAGGGTGCCTCTAGCTAGCACTTGGCTATAGAAACCACATCAGAAGTTTAGAGCTTTTGGCTAAAATAGGAACTCAAAGAGTCCTGGAAGAAGAGAATGGCAAAATCCTGCCAAAAATTCTACCAAAAATCCCCCCTGCAATTACACAGTCCCCAAAATTAAAGCGTGAATTGAAGGAATCTTTACATTAATTGATAAAGACATTTGAATAAGAATTTATCTTACCTCTCCTCCAATAGCCCAAGCAAAAATGACTGTTTGACAGGTGAGAAATGAATCTGGCATGTTTGGGTGATAGCACTCATGGCCATAATCCAGAACACTGTCATTCAGACTGCTACTACACTGATAGAGAAGAATATGGTGCACTATGCTCTCATGACCCTTCTGAATGAGTGGTTCAACCTGTCATATAATAAAGGAATATTAGAAGCATTTGAAGCATGTCAGTTTCTAGTTAAAATATTAAGTCATTCATTATTTTCAATTATAATTTTTCAAAATGCTTAAATGGTTTTATGAAGAAGCCAAAATGCAAATTGCACAAACATCCTTGTTGTTTAGTCACTAAGTCCTATCCAACTCTTCGCAACAACATGGACTGTAGCACGCCAGGCCCCCCTGTACTACGTTATCTCCCAGAGTTTGCCCAAATTCATGTTCATTGAATCGATGATCATCCTCTTCCGTCCCCTTCTCCTTGGGCCTTCAATCTTTCCCAACGTCAGGGTCTTTTCTAATCAATCCTTTCCTATTAGGTGGCAAAAGTATTTGAGCTTCAGCTTCAGTATCTGTCCTTCCAAAGAGCAGTCAAGATTGATTTCCTTTAAGATTGACTGATTTTATCTCCTTGAAATCCAAGGGACTCTATATATTAACTCAATCAGACCGGATCTAGTACTTTCCACGTACTTTCGATTACAACTTCCATATTTCCCATTTTTGGAGGGGAAGGGCCAAAATTGGTAATCCAAGCATTGGATACAATCATAACTCTAAGGCAGAGTTACATGCTGAAAGTGGGATATGAAATACAAGTAAGATATGATGATGTCAAATTATGCAGTTTTTAGAACTGATAGCAAGACTTCTGTAATATTACTTAGTCCTGGGGACTGGGAAAGGATTTAGACCAGGGCTGTCAAACTGGATTTCTTCAAGGGCCAGATCAGCATTGTAGTTCTCCTCCATGGGCTGCCGGGAGGTGGGGGAGACGAGACAGACGCCTCCTGCAGTACCCTGCCAGAAAAACAGGGCACAGGGGGAGCACAAGGTCCCCCCGTACCCCATTTTGGCCAGCAGAGTGCTGCAGGAGGCTTGCAGGCCGAAAACAGGGTGTATGGGACCGCACGCCCTCCCATGCCCCATTTTGGTTGACAGAGGCACTGCGGGCCAGGCCTTTCCTATTTCCAAGCTGGCCCAGCGGATCAGATTTAACCACCCCAAGGGCGGATTCGGCCCACAGGCCTTGAGTTTGACATCCCTAATTTAGGCTAAGGCTTCCCAGATCTTTCAGTTTGATCTGTCTGAAAATTTGCTTGCTATGTAGGCAAAACAGCACTGTTTAATGCTGAGTATTTAATTTCTAATTGCATCTCAGCATGGTATTATTTTCTCTTTTTTTAGTATATATTTTTTTAAAATTCATAAACATTTTGAATACAGCGTACTGTCAGGGCATATCATTAGCCAAAAAGAAAACAGAAAAAGAAGGCAAAGAAAAAGATTGACACATATACTAACAATAGTAGTGATATAACAGAATAGTTTGGATGGTATTATTTTCTAATCCTTCATTCTCTCCTGTATAAAATAACATGCGTATGAGCCAAAAGAGAGGGGGGGGGGGAGGGAGGGAGAGAGAGAGAGAGA
>JANHFL010004009.1:39191-53657 GCA_032468155.1 Oxyrhabdium leporinum | reverse complement strand
GGGCGGGAGAGAGAGAGAGAGAGAGAAGAAAAAGAACAAACTTAGATGAAAGCTGCAGTCAAGCTGTCATAAAATGCATGGTGCTTTTGTTACTGAATGCTATGGTGGAAGAAATATAAACAAATCCACCCACACATGATGTGAATTAGAATTTTTAAAGGGTGAGAATCCAGAAGAATTCAGAACATCTAAACAAAATAAGAAAGGAATCAGTGTAAAGGTTATGGGAATGTTCTACTGATCTCTGCTTCAAATAAATGGGACACTTGTCCAAACTTGTTCAACAGCCACCTGCCTCTTTAGGACACTAACACTTATGCTTTTCGCCACAATTTCAAAAAAACAACCATCTTCAAAGTGATGACTTATTACTAAAGTTGGCTATTCATGCACTTTCATTCCGAGTTCCTTAAACATCAAGATTCTAATAATTATTCGTCTGCTCATATTTTTATTAAAAGGAAAATCTCCTTCCCTTCCACCAAATGCAAAGATCTTAACTCTCTTTTTTAAGATCATTTTGTAGGTTTTATAAGTTAGCAAAATTGATTGCTAGAATAATCATTCTAGATAAAAAATATATGAATTATTAATAATGATGATAATAAATATATGAACTATTTGGGACACTTGGGACAAGTAGTAAGAACCAAACTTCCTATCTTATGTTGATGCAAACATACACAATTTTTAAATGACTTGCAAAAATGGAGAAAGAAAAAGAGAGAAATAGGAATTTTCCAGCATATACTACTATAAAATCTTGCAGGTCACTTTAATAATCACTCTTATGTAAGGGAACATTATTCATATTCATCCTTATCCATTTTTTCTTAAATTAAAGAACCATTATCTAGGAAAACTTTGAATAACCTAGGAACATCTATCTGTTCTGTCTTCATAGATTTAAAGGCAATTCAGTAGCAGCATAGAATGAATTGGAGGGCAACAGAAAGGCATCTAGCTCTCACAAATTTTGGTTAGTTATGTATCTGCTGTTACTATCAAACAATACCAAGTAAAGCAACTCTTGCCTTTCACCTAATTCATATTTAGGTTACAAGTGAATATCTCAAATGCCCTTTCATATAAGAACTTGATTACATTAATCTTATATACATTTCCAGTTTGTATCACATGTAGAATAAGCCATATGGAAAAAGAAACTTGAGGTCATCAACACTGGACATTCTCCAGGTTATATTTCTGAACTGCTTCTCTGTTTTCAGTCAAATATCCAAATTAAGCATTAGGGACAAATTCTCTGCATTTAGAAAGCAATGTTGAAAGTATTCATAATTCCCCAGGAAAGTTTGGTCTAGTAGTTAAGGCACTGGGCTAGAAACCAGGAGTCTGTGAATTCATATCCCACCTTAAGTCATGAAAGCTCACTGAGTAGCCTTGGGCTAATCATTTTCTTTCTCAGTGCTCCACATCTAAACATGTGGAGGAGAAATCCACTGAGAAGCATCAGATGTATCCCTCTGATCACATTCACAAAAGGAGTGGCCAATTGACTGACATCAGCCCAATCTCAATAGGTATTTCATTTATGCAGAACAACTCACCATACTGAATTGGAGCACAAATACAGGTGTGATTTAGGTAGACAGCAACCTAGCAGTCCCCAGCCTTTTCTCTGTATTACCCTTCATCTCTTTGAGCTATTTGTAATATGTACAACAAGACCTTCAGATGGTAATAAATATAGTTTGCTCCTCAAGTGCACTTCTTTCTTTTTTTAATAGGATGGGTCACCATAGAGGATATTGACTTATGAGTGCCACTGAGACTGGTCATAAATCATTTGTCAGCCTTGGAAGACGTAATTGCTAGGTCTCTGCGGCTGCCACATAATGCCACATGGGAACCAGGGAGGGGGTTTATTCTCATACACTTAGAGGGGTTAGTAGACAAAACAAAATTCCTTTCAAGAGAGTCAAGGACATCCAGACCAGCACCTGGAAGAGGACGGCCAGGAAGAGAGAGGAAGTTGGATTCGAAAGAGGATTGGGGAATGTGACCTTTGATAGTGGCTGGCAGGTAGAGCTTTGATTTTCTTTTGGGTGGGGAAAAACCTTCGTGTCTGAGTGCTGAATGGACGAGCGGAACTTTGATGGAACCCTGACATCATTACAGTTGTAAATAGAGGTGCTCACATAACCAGAAGTGATTTTATGATCTTTTTGGCAGGTGTCTTTAAGTGAATGCAGCAATTTTGATAGGAGGGAAATGGCATGACTGTTTACAACAGGCGGGGAGATGCCATACTGGCCATAACCATCATAAATGCAAACGATCATTAACTGTCCAGTTGCAGGTTGGGGAGTATCTGTAGAATATTCACCAGGTAGTCTCTACACACTTACTCTCTACCCACTAAGTGGGTGACATAATTTACATGTGTGTAGTTCATGCATATTCACAGTTGAAATAATGCTAAAAATTAAACCCCACATTCAAACCCCACTTTTGTCCTTCACAGCTATATTAGGCCTGATTTTAGATTTACAAATAAATTACTAGATTTTCCATCCCCAGACAGGCCAACCCCCTCCTCATTTTCTCAGATAAATATTCAAAATAAAACATTGACAACCGGTCTTGAATTTCCAGTCATTGAAAATCAAACTGCTACTTTTTTTATAACACTATCCCTCTATCATCTAAATTGAAGATGGCATGTATTCACATGGAAGACCACTGACTTGTATATTTCAGATGTTTTTGCAAATATTTTCTTAATTGATGCAGCTAGGATCTCCTTCTCCATTCTGAGTTGTGTTTCAGTTGAACTAAAGCTCAAACTATGTATGATTTCTCACTGAAACGTTTTTGAGCTTCTATTTGCCTTCTCAGTAAGCATGTTTTCAGAAGTAATTAAGACCTTTGATTAATTAACTTGGTTTTCAATGAGAAACCACTTACATTCCTGATATTTATAGTACTTTACCACACATGAGCTAGGATAGTTGACAGACAAATCAATTTTAAGAAGGTAAGCCTAACAGTGATTTACTAGTGTGCTCACACAGATTTCCAGACAACTTAGTATACAAAAGGCAATGTTGATAATGACTTCGATGACCTGTAACAGCCATGAGTTAAAGATGTTAAATGATATTATATCACAGTTAAGTTCAAATCTAGCAATGAATGTACATGTGAAGAAAAAGTAGGAGGAAGTAAGTGATTGCAGCAGGGCAATTAATTCATACTTAAAAAGAAAATTATCAAGAAAAATTAATTAAAATTTAGGAAATGGTGAGAATGGAAAGCATAAGAAGAGGACTTGTGTATTTTAAGATCAGTATATTCTGTTTTTAAGTTTGAAAATGCGGAGCCCATAAATTCTGGAAAGTAGTTCAACCCTTGGGATGGAATGAATGCTTCTCACTGGTTTTTCCTAGGGTTTCAAGTGTGTGCACATTTATAGTTCTTATAGCACCAGGCAATATTTAGTGTCCCTCCAACACTCCAATTAGCTAAAGAATGTGTTCCAGAACAAAATTGCACAACAACATGGTTGTGACATTGGGACATTAAGCTGAGTCAACTTATGATTGTTGAAAGCCATATTTTTTATGTTAGATCAGAGTTGGAGGAGCATTCACAGAGTCATTAATGCAAAGTCATGCCATTTTGTAAGATGTCCTATAAGAGGTTTTCTGAAAAGAGAAGCTGGCTCCTTAAATCATTATTTGTTAATCTGTTATCCTTGAAAAATGTTAGACTGCAGCTTTCATAGTCCCCATTTAGCTGGCTGGGAACACTAAGGATTCCTTTTTCTAAAAGCACCAAGTTGGTGAAGGCTGCCTCAGGTTTACAGCTCTTGAGATGAAAGTTATTACAGAGTCTCTGACTATGAAGTTAAAAAACGTCATACAACTTCTGCACAATTATAATGATCCAGTGCACTAAAAATTCATCTTTCTGGTCACTTTTGAAAATTGCCTGTTAACCATCTTAAAACTATTAGAGATCTTCAGAACAACAAGTTTGAAAAGCCATTGGGTAAGTTTAATCTTTAAGTCTGAACAAAAGAAAAATTAATTATAACTTTAAGAACTCAAAGTATTTGAAATAGGCAGCAAAAAGCTAAATAAAGATTTTGATCTAAGTGTTATCAATGACTAAAATTTTCTAACATCGACTTTTCATATAAGATTTTAAGATTAACTATAAAAATAAATAGCTTCTTAACAAACTTATTTTGCTCTCTTGCTCTCTCTCATTGATATCATTGTTGTATTCCCTCTTCATACTTCTTTTTCGGTAGCTAGCGTTCTACTTAGTAGAACGCATACAGATTCAAAGCTTGCTCACTGCTAACAATTTTATGAATGTTAGTACTCATGTTGCTGTTTGCATTATCACTCCTATTTTGCAATGAACCACTTTTCAACCACTGATGCATTTTTGTGAATCAACTCACTTGCAGTGAACACAGGGTTGATACAGTAAGTGAAAGCTGGCCTGGAAGTTGATTGGAAATAAACACAGAGAGGCCACAGTGACTACCCATTGATTATCTGCACATCACCAGTGATCAGTCTTTCAAAATGACTTTTTTAGTAAGAATAATGCAAAGGACACCTATCTGAAAATTGTGTTTATCTAGAGTGATTTCTTGCTTAATCAGTTACTTATAGTAGTATTTGAATACATTTTGATAAACTTGAAAAAAAGCATTTTAGCACTGGTTTACCTACTGTGAAATACAATTATATATCCAATTACGAGGGATTATGATGTTTCTTGCAAAACTGACAACTGAATAGTACAGTAACTGTTTTATACTTTATTGCTGCTCATTGATAACCTGCATCTTGAAATATATGAGAAATATATACATGTAATAGATCTGCACAATGGAAAGCAAAACCACTAAAACAGCAAGTCACATATAATGCAAGCATTGAAATTCTTATTAAAATCCTGGGAATCAACCAACTTATTCTATTTCATTTCTGTCAGCAAAAGCAAACACATTTCTGCTAACAGTATAGAGGTTATTTAATAATTACAATTATTGGCCACCTCAGAAGTTTAAATGGTTTAAACATTGATCAGTTATATAGATTATAAATAGAAATTTGGGGGTTTCCTGATGTTGGTAGGGTATACAAGGGAAATATCATGCAATCAGTGCCTTTGCATCCCAGTATTTATGTCATTGAAAGAGCTACCCCAGCTGCAAAAGAGTCATCCATAAAATCAATGGTTCCCACAAAGCTAGGGTAACATGCAAAGGGGCCCCTATTCCAGCTGCATTTACATCAGAGGAAATTGATCCATATCAAGTATACAATATATATTACATGATTGACTGCCCACTAATCTTCTCACAGGGAGAATTCTAAATAGCCATTGTTTGCATTATGATTCACCCCAAAGCATTAAAAATAGGAACAGTCATGGTTTTTTCCCCCTGTTTTCCTCCTCTTCTGTAATTCAACCCTAGGGTTGGCATCATTGTACATTTAGAAGAAATTGTTACAGATGCATACTCACAAGCAGCAATACAGATAAGGTAGTAAGGCAAAGGAAATACAGAAGCAGAAACTAAAAGAAGAATAATATAAAGCACAAGGAACACGGTCCAGATTACTTTCTAATGCTTTGCCACCAGTGGTCCAAGATTGATGTTTACATTTCTGTATTTTCTTTTTTGTACGGAAGAGTGTGTTGCATCTCTGAGTGATATGTGAATTTCTCTACCTGTTGTATGTCTGTTCACATGTGTATGTACACATGGGGAATCAAGAGTTATGTGTAACACTGGGAAGGAGGGATTGGAGAAAGGAGTGTAAGCAGTGTAGAACTGAGCAATTGTCAACAACCTGAACTATTTCCCAAGTGGTTTTCTTATATCAGGGTTCTAAACCTTTTGCCATCGTAACTATCTTTAGTGAAATCTTCATATATACATCTCTCTCCAAAATTAAAAAGCAAAAATGAACACAAATTAACAATGAAAACAATACAATGAAAATTTTGGGAGAGATGGATTTACTATGCAAGATTCTTCGCACTTCTCCTAGATTCTGTCTTCTTGCCTATATGAGAAGAAACCCTGCCTATATGGCTGCATCATAATGTTTGGGATTTTTTCCCCCTTGCAACCTCTGCTCATTTTCTAATTAAATCATTCATTTGCCAGGTTTGTCCACTATATCAAATTTGGTCCTATTTTATTCTGTTTTCAATGGGTTGTCTTGTTGATGGACAAGCAGGACCTAAGACTCTTTATAAAATATCTTTCCACTTCTTTTTATTGGGTTAGAAAGAATAAAAAATAGAACCTATGGATAAGAATGAGAAGGAAGGGGCAACGGTAGTGCACAAGGAAGGCTAGCATTTGCTATACTAAAGGCCCAGGTACTTTTGAAACCTACCTGAACTAACTTAATCTCAAAAAGTCAGTTATTGGATGGGGAACAGAATCCACAGGAGCAGACTAGATTGGAAATTTAAGAATAATTTCCAAAAATTTGAAATAAACCCAGTTTTGTATTCACGTCAAGCAAAATATACTAATGTCTCCATGAATTCATCAGAATTCAAGCTACACTCATAGTCCAGTTTATTATAATATGGTCAAAATGCACTGAATGCACTGAACAGTAAACAGAAAGGTGAGAATTAACTGAATTAGAGAAAAACAGAGTCTTGTGGCAATGCATGAAGGCAAATTACCCCCAACCTGGTGGAAAAGTAAATATTAGAATGAAACAAAAATCATTTTAATTTTTAATGTATCAGGAAGTAAACTGGTCACAAACAATTTGAATTGTGTAATTGATCTACGAGTAATCAAATCTAAAAGAAAATTATCCATGTATTTTTTCCATGGGGTTCATTTGTACTAGATATTCTACATTACCTAAAAGGTAATAGATTAAGAAAGAAAAAATAATATAATAGAAAGTTAAAAGAAAATAAGGATTCTAGTGATTGCTCTGAATAATAACAAATATTTGCTATTTCCAAAACTTTATCTAAATAAGTGCAATTAGCATGGTTAAAGATAACAGCATAGGACTAGGAGCAATTATGCTATCTATTGAATTTGGAAATTCACCAGATCTAAATAGGTTATCAATTCTGGTAAGCAATGTAAGCTTTGTTAGATTTTTGTGCTCAGATTTTTCAGTCATGGCATTTGGACTACAAAATTAAGTTCTTGATAAATGCCTTTAGACTGAATCATATTACATATTTTGTTCTTTTTTAAAAATCAGAGAAAGGAAAATAATTTGTTTCTTGACTTGAATCACTCAATCCGGAATCATGTGCTAACTGAAAAAGCTATTTGAAAATGATCTGGCAAGTCAAAATATTTCCTTGAAACTTGAATTTCTCACACACTGTATCTCACATCAGAATGAAATTGCGATTTTGCTTTTAGCATCCATTACTTTAAAAAAAATAAAAATGATTCAACAAGGTGATGTAGACTGACAAACTAAAAATAATGAAATTATTTTTTTAAACTTCTTAGAACAGAAAACCAATAAAAACTGTAATTAAAAGTACAGATTTCAAATTATTCAGTTCCCATTTATTTTAAAGACTTTATGAGTTTTTAGACAGTGTATGTGTGGACATATATTTAAATGTTTATATATTTATCCATATGTGTGTGTACACACATACACACACACGTGGGAGAGCTTCTTTATCTTTAACCATGGGCATCACTTCTTAACTTTTAATTATGGTTATTTCTTTGTTCCTGAAGCTTGATTAGAACTAAAAATCTTTATGCTTGAGGGAGCGAAAAAAATAAAAATCTTTCAGCACACATGCCTTATGTGCCCAAGACACAATATCATTATTTTTTCCAGAGTTAGCACATCCCAAACATGAATCAAAGCTTTTAAAAATTGTTCATACAGGTATTCAATTGATTCCTATGTATCCATTCCATCTTAATGAATTCCATTTGTCTATATTTATAAGCATCATGCAATTATACCTTCCATATGTTTATTTAAATAAACAGAGAACCAAGAAAAGGATTGGAGAGGCAATCATCATATTGCAATTATGAATTACTTTCAAGAAGAACAATAAGCTCTCCAATCATCAAATGAAACTAAATCAAGGGCAGCATTTTTAAAAAGTTTGAGCTGAGTATGTAATATATAGGCTTGTTTTTTATAACACCTAGGGCTTTAATACTATGTGTCGGCAAAAATAATATGCAAGGAATTTTGCCTCTGGCATCAGTTATGTAAACAAAGCAATATGATGTGAAACCATACTTAACCAGAAATACAATTTCCCTGCATATAGAGAGGTATTGGCTACGTTGTGAAGACTGCATATAGCTCAGTTCTAAATTTGTAAAACTTCATAATCTACTGTACAAAGCATTTTTTATTTACTAAGCAACATCTTATCTTGGGGCAATGAAAGCATATAATTAAAATAATTCTGAAAGATATCTTATATCTGCTTGAATCTCATGTTTCTCTCCTCTTTTTGGCATGCTGGCAATGGTTCATTAATCTTATATTCCTTAAACCGTTGCTGAAATAAGGAATATTGGCATTATGTTTTTAATATTTACTGTTTAAAAACCAGTTTAATTCTAATTTAAGATCGACTGACAGAACAATCAACCAATGGAACATCTTGCCTTTAAAAATTGTGGGTGCTTCATCACTGGAAGCTTTCAAGAACAGACTGACCATCTGTCAGAAATGGTATAGGGTCTCCTGCTTGAGCAGGGGGTTGGACTAGATGACCTAGAAGATCCCTTCCAACTCTGTTATTTTATTATTATCATTATTAGCCAAATTACATTAAAGCATTATTCTTTATTTATGGCATAATTCAGTTTATGGCTTAAAGAGACCAGAATCAAGCACCCAATGTCAAAAAGTGTAGGACTTACATTACTTAGTTATCAAATATTAATTCTCCCTAGTTTAATAATAAATAAAAATAATAATAGTGATAAGCAAATAATAATAAATAAATAATGATAAATTAAGGAATGTGGTGTCCAAATCAGCTCGTTGTCTTGTTTCCACTGAAGTATTGCAGGATTAATTTAAGGGATTAATTTATTTGTGGACTAATATATTAACGGATTAATCCATCTATGAAATAATCTGGTAATGTGGATTTTTTTCAGAAATGGTCTACAGGTAGGGTGTGGCAAAAGGAATCATATTGAGGAATTGGAAATGTAGTATTATTCCTGATGTCAGGGAATGGTTTGAATGGCATGAATAATAGGAAGGAATGATAGAAGGAATGATATGAAGCTAGTTTGCTCTACTGTTTAAGGCACTAGTTCAGTGTTGACAAACCTTTTCAGCACTGAGTGCTGAAACAGAAGCGCACAGGGGAGCACTGGAAAGTGGAAGAGAAGCTCCCCAGGGCACGTGGCAGCGCCGGAAACCAGAAGAGTAGCTCCCCAGTACACATGTGTGTGCCGGGAAGCTGAGCTTGTGGTTTCTGGCACGCACATGCACGCCAGCCACCTGTCTTCCGGTTTTTGGAGCTCATGCGCGCACAAAGATGAGCTGGACAGTGCACATGCATGAACATCAGGGAGCTGCTCTTCCTGGCACATGTATGCACATCGGGGAGCTGCTCTTCCAGTTTAAGGCACTCCCGCGCACGCTAAGACCAACTGGCAGGCGAGCATGCACGTGCTGGGACCCAGAAGAGCAACGGGTGAGGGCTGGCGTGCCAGAGAGATGGCCCTGTGTGCCACTTCCGGCACAAATGCCATAGGTTCGCCATCACAGCACTAGGTAGTGATATTTTATAATAATGTACTGTGCTGATCATATTATAGTAATGTATTCATTAGTAAACCAGTGGCTATTGATAATTATAAAATATAAAGTAGCTTTTTTTAAAAAGTTTGTTTGGAGGTGTCTCTTTTCTATTTTTTAAAGTTTGTTTAAATATTGTTTTATTAATTTTGTAAGCATATTTTTAAATAAAAATAAATAAATATATATATATAAATGAATTAGATATGGATTGCCATAAGATTTTTAATCTTAAATCCATAATAATTTATTTAAACAGTGGTCCCCAATATTTCTGGCTCTGCAGATTGGCAGTGGCAGTGGTGGCAGGGGAGAGGGGATGGTTTCACACAACCACGTGCACTGCTTACACAAACGGAGCTTGTACATTCACATACCTGCCCACCGTTTGCATGGCCCAATTCCCAACAGGCTGCAGTCTGGGTGTTGGGGACCCTTGTCCACAAAACACCCACAATTTATTCTGAGTTTTCAAAAAAGACTACAAACCTCTTTGTTCAGAGATGATATATACTCTCAGAAAAAAAAATAGCAATACATGATTTCAGCTAAGAGCTGTATCAGTTCTGCACAACAGGAAATACTCAGATTTTAAAGGAAGATCGGTGACCACATTGCAACCAAATATGGATGTAAGGATTGTGGCAATTTGATTGGGTGAAGAGGTAACAAAATTAATGTATATTATCACCATCTTTCCCTTTCATTAAATCAATACATCGTGTCAAGTGGCAGCTTCCCATACTTCCTATTTATCAAATTTATATATATATTTAATTTATATACTGTTCATCACAATTGCGTAACTCTTCCATTACTGCAGACCTTCAGACTCATGAACAAAACAGACAACACATGCAAATTAAGAGGTTGAGACCACATTACTCTGAGAAAATTACTACGGCTGTCCTGATGTAGAAAAACATCTGGAATGTATCCAAAAGAAGATGGATAACAAAAGCTACATGGTATGGCTGGAAACAGTGCATGAGGATGTATGGAAGAATGCTTCTTACTTGGATAACAGATGGATCCAACCCCCATATTCCTAATAATTAATGGAGACGGCTGGTATTTATGCAAAATGTAACTGGAAATTGGCTTCCCTCTACATCTTAGTCAAAGAAATGGTAACAGCAAAAAAGGGAGAATTTTTACTACTGGCATCAGCGTGAATTCAGAAGTTCCATAGCAAAATAATTAGTTCAATAGCTCTAATATATTTTTTTCTGCATGCACTTAGAACTATTTTTGCTTGATTTCAAAACTTACATACATCAAGAGTTCTCTAAGTAGAAAAACTACTTTGAGATAAATATTTTCCTTCCAAATTAATGAATATTAAACTATCAATTATTATCAGTTATTAAAGAAATGATAATGAAGATAACAATAGTACAGTTCATTGGTCTTAGAATTCTTATGAGAAATGGCTTGAAAATAAAACCAGGGAAATAACTGTTTCAGCAACATTTCAGCAACATCAAAACTCCAAATTTTTATCCAAATTAGAAGAAGCTGTTGGTTGCTAGCATTTCCCCTAAAAGTACCAGGTCAAATTCTTTATAAAAACATGTTTAGCTAGGATTCAAGACTACACCAGATCATTGGCATGATGTAAGAACTGAAATCTATTGCAACAATGCTGACTGGTTTACAGATCAATAAATATGCCCTAGCTCTTAAAGTATATTTTTCCAATGCTAGTCACATCATGAAAGAAATAGAATTACAATACAAACAGTAAGTTTTGTATGCATCACTAGCTAGATCACATACCTTTATCACATGATGCTTGTCATGCAGGATAGGTATCTTAAACATTTGACACCAATAGGTTGTATCTTGTTCTGGTATAGCCACCTGTCTTAATAAAATGGAAAGAAAAGACTAATACAACATGAAGTTTGTTTTTCCCCAGACAATTCAGCATAGAGTTTTGTCCCTCTTATACTGATACTTAACCCAAGTAACTTACGTTTTGGTTTGCCAAATCAAAATATGGCAGGGAGGGAGGGATTACAGCATTCTTCTCAGGGTTCAATAAACGAAGACTCTTTGTTCCACGATTAGAACCATGGTAATTTTGACCTCCATATTTAAAGTCTTTGTCATGATAGGCCCATATTACTCGTACTGTGCTTTCCTGGAAAAAAAGAAATCTGCTGCTGAGTTATGTAAAGAGAAATCTAATCCTACGATCAGCCTACCTGAATATATTTTCCAATTTGCAAGGATTTGGGGAACATATGGCCCTCCAGATGTTGCTGAATTAGAATTGCTTGTAGTTGCTATCAACATGACCAAAGTTGAAGAACACTGGTTCAGAACTTCAGAAACCTCACGTTTCAAGTACTGCTGATCACACTTCTATATTAATAGCAATAGCACTTAGACTTATACACCGCTTCACAGTGCTTTACAGCCCGCTCCAAGAGGTTTACAGAATCAGCATATTGCACCCAACAATCTGGGTCCTCATTTTACCCACCTCGGAAGGATGGAAAGCTGAGTCAACCTTGAACCTGGTGAGATTCAAACTGCCAAACTGCAGGCAGTCGACAGGCAGCAGAAGTAGCCTGCAGTACTGCATTCTAACCACTGTGCCACCGTGGTTCATATTAATATATGCTGTAAATGTATATTGTTTTAGCTCTGAATGGGATTATTATTTCCCCTTTTTTAATTTTATATTTTGCTTCTGTATTTTTACCGTAAATTATTTTAGTACAAATTTTGATTTACTATAGCATAGTCTGCACGGGCTTGTATGGCTGTGAGGCTGTTATCTAGGACAGCCTTCAAAGGCCCCATAACTTTGGTTCTTAACTTGCCACATCATCTATATATTCAAATTCTGTCCCAGAAAGTTCCTCAGCCTTCAGCCCAGTTCCCTTGTCCAGTTGTTTCCAGCTCTAGTGAGCTGTGCTCCTCTTCATTCCTTAGCCAAGGGAGCCAGTATTGCCTGAAGAAACATCCATGGTCATGTGGCAAGCATAACGATATACCAAGGCACACGGAATGCTGTTGACTTCCCACCAAAGTGGTACCTATTTATCTACTTTCATTTGCATGCTTTCGAACTACTAGGTGGGCAGGAATTGGGGCAAGTAACAGTTTACCTCATAGTGCAGTGCTTGGGTTTCAAACCTGGTCTGTCAGCTTTGCAGCTGGCCAACTCAATGTCTTTAAACACTGAGTCATCATGCCCCCACAACAGAATAAACCCTAACTGAATTACAGATCAGAAGAGACACTTACATTGTATCTACCCTAATCAGGACATATAACAATACAGACTGTTTAATATGGTATAATCAACATAATTATTAGACTGAGAATGAGAAGCTAATATTTAAGTTCTCTCTCTTCTTCATTCTTTTTTTTCTAATTTAGGTTCATCATTAGGTTTAGCATTTCCCTTTACCGTTATGCTCTTGTCATTTGGGTCACAAGTATGAAGCTGCCGGCTGAAAGCTAGTATTGTGTGAGTATTATTTTCCATAGCATACTCCAGATGGTAATCCTGCTGAGAATCTTTTTTCAGTACTCTGTGTGCATTTGTGAAGCAATCCTGTTGAAGATAGAAATCAAAACATTATCCTGCTGCTCTTCTTTTTAAATGTTCTGAACTCCACAACCTTTTCACAATTTTGTGGGAAAGAATGTATAAAGAATGTGTTGTAATTCTCCAATAAATACTTTACATTAACCAATGAGTGAAAATCGAATGTTTTTTTATTCTGTCCTTTTGAATTTAATTAACATTGCATAAATTCCCCATTCAATAAGTGTGATATGATAAAAGACCCTTACTAAAGAGGCATCAATTTTGCAACCATAAGGGTATTAATGGACTTAGCAAATATATATTTGAAAAAAATATGATCCTTAAGAACAAATTGTATAGATAGTGTATCTCTGCATTACACACTTTCAACATAACTTCATAGTGATTTTCTCTGGCTACTACATAATATATGCACTATTTTTTGTGTACTTTTTACTGTATTTCCTATTGGGTGGTGGGTAAAATCAATAAATATGATATTTCTACTGTAACTCTAAATCCATTTTCTTAGTACCCATGCACTTATTTATAAGGAAATAACCATACCACTTATTGTGATCCTAATATATACTCTCTAGAGAGGAAACATTAAAATGGAATATGATATTGTATACCGCCTCTTTCTGTCAAACTATAGAAATGTTTTAGAGAGTCTCCCTGCTATTTCAGGGACAGATTATCCTAGTCCTCATTGTAGCAAAAGATGATATTATGAATAAGTGGCATTAATAATGTACTATTGTTAACCTCTTCACCTCTGAATTCTGTGTTATAAAGTGCAGCTGCTTTTTTGACCATCCAGTTCACAATTTCAGCAATTCTTGTGGATGCCATTTCAAAAACACATTCCATTGAAATTAGGATGATAATATTGTTTAATGTTCTTTCTAAGAGTTTTCTAACAATTTTATGCAATTGTTTCTAGTTTGCATAGTGACCACATAGAGATATAAAATTTGAAGATGTTTTAAGGAGGTGGCCAAGCTAAACTTTAAAGGAGTGTTTTCTTTTTAATGGAAATTTGAGTAAAATTAAAATATATCTATTTTTTATTTTTAGATGTAATTAAAAGGATACTCCACTCCCAAAGATTTT
>JANHFL010004009.1:1370-16099 GCA_032468155.1 Oxyrhabdium leporinum | reverse complement strand
TACCCTACCCTACCCTACCCTACCCTACCCTACTCTATTCTATTCTATTCTATTCTATTCTATTCTATTCTACTCTATTCTATTCTATTCTATTCTTCATGTTCTCAGACCACAAAGATACAGATTTTCTATTATGCTATTCCCTATGTCCAAGTTTTAACATGACTACCACTCCTTCTGGAGGTGAATGATTTTTTTATTATTAATTTCTCTAGGAAAATGTATATTATAGACCAAGTTAAGAAAGCTCTTTATAGCAAATACTTAAAATGTGTGTGTGTGTGGGGGGGGGGAGTTGACATTAAATAACATATACAGTCAAGAGAATAGACTTCAATATATATTTTAAAACAACCATTGTGATTGTAATAGGGTGATAATGGGCTGGATAGGATAAAATTGGAGTATGGTTCCTTCTCTTCTTTTTCAGTTCTTCTTTCCTGTCTAACTAGTTCTTATTAAAAATCCCAAGGGTGGGATTCAAAAATTTCAGCAATGGGTTTGCTGGTTGCTGGGTGGGCGTGGCCATGGTGGGCGTGGCCATATCAGCCTCCTGCACCATGGTGGGAGGCAGCATTTTCACCCTCCCCGGCCTCCAGAGGCTTTCCTCAAGCCTCTAGGAGACCGAAAACGGCCTCCCCAGGCTCCGGAGGTTCTCTTCTCTAACTTCTGGGAGGCCCGTTTTTCGCCCTCCCTGAGCCTCTGCGCGCACCCTGCACTTACCTTCATCCAATTTGGGCTGAGTGGAGACTCCTGGAAGGGGTGGGAAAAGGTTGGCGGAGCCAGCCAGGAGTGGGATTTCAGCGAGCCATGCAGAATCTTTGCTAAGGGTCTGCCCGAACCCCTGCAAATTCCCAGCAGCCCACCCCTGGATCTACCTATTATAGGATCTGTGTGAGATGTAACCTTTTGTTCTGGACACATCAATTTTAAACTACATTTTTCAGAAGATACTTACACATCTTAAAAGTTGGTAACAGAGTTTATTCAAATCACAAAGACTAGTTAAATCTACATCTCTCTTCTGATGCATCCGTCCCTTCACTGCTTGCCTAATGTGCAGCTGTACATAACAGAGAGAAACCACATTTTAACATCATGCCTATAGATGATAATTTGAATAACGTTGGATTTAGACTATGGAGCTCTGGATCCAGATGATATGCAGCCAATATCATATCTTCATCTACTTTGGCCAGTTCTTAAAATTCAAATTACCTTTATGAACTTAAGGTTGGGAACCATGATGTCCAGAACAGAGCAACCAAAACTACGTATTTAAAATATATATATCCTTTTTCTACCTAGGTTCTCCAATGGATAAAATTCATGGCTGATTTATAGCCATGCATTTTATTCAGCTTATTATTCAGCAGTATCTGATTAAATAAGCAAGTTTCATTCACATGGAACTGTGCAGAAGTTTGCCACACACATACATGGTGAGTATTCCAAGGAAAACATATTATTAAAAAAATCCTAAGAAATCCTGCCAAAATATATCAGTCGTCTTCCTGCTTACCTATATACAGTATATGCAGTTAGGATTGTGTTCATGTTCAGTCTGAAGCTTTAGTTTGTACAAGGTTCAGTTAAATTGTCACTTTAAATTCCACTTTGAAATCAACTTGTTGAATCTAGTGCCTTCAAATAATCAGTGAAGATTCAACGGACTCCTGTACATACACAAATGCATATTCATTGAATCAAAGCTTAAAGTAAGTTTAATTATATTGTAATTTTGATTATGGTTGACTGCCCATCTTCATCCAGGTTTTTATTGTTAACTATTTAAGATATACATGCCCATTCCAGAGCTTGTACTTGCAACGTAAAAAAAACAAAAAATAATTAAAAGATGATTAAAAAGAAAAAAGAAAACTTACACCCTAAGTAACAGGAATAACACTGGAGTAGGGCATGGCTGTAATCCTGATTATTTCACCAGTGCTTAAAAAGTTAGGAATTTAACTAGCTGTTTGGCTTTAATACCCGTAATAAACACCTTTTCAACTCTTGGAAGTGTTCTACTTGCATTTCGATAATCTGTCTTTAAATGCTGTGCACTACATCCAGATGCCACTATGTCCGCTGACTGCTATGAAGAGTTTGGACTGCTTGATAACCCTCACCTTAGTGAATATTGCTTTTGCCAGATTGCAACTTGACAGAGAACACATAAGAAAAAAGGATTGTTTCAGACCATAGAATTTTACCCTAACTCCACCCATGCACCAGGATACAAGGAAGCTTTGTGTTTTTACAGGTGAAGCCTATGCACACAAAGCTCGCTGAAATGATTATTATTTTTGCTTCAGTAATTGCTGCAGCAAGAAAAAACATCTCTGTAACCTCCCTGCCCTCAAAGTTCAAAGAACATGCAACCACATGTGATTCTTTTTCCTGTACACATTGATGCCATGCTTCATGTTGAGAACTTAAGTGCACTAGAAGGTCTGCTTTCTCTTAAAAATAGTCAATACCATTAGCTTCATCTAAAGTTGACTATCTTCAAGCAAGCATGAAATTATGTCCTCGTGGACATTGCTTGAGGTTGTAAGATACTAAAAACATTTTACAATATCGATACTTTTTATACAGGCTAAAATATTTGAATATCCCCTCTTTTTATTCTTCTTACACTTAAGGGCTAGGAATTTAAGCAAGCAGATGCAAATTCCTCTTAAAGAGATAAAATGCAATGTCTGAGGTTTTACTGGGTTGAAATAAAATGGTGTTTTTTTAAAAAACAACAACAACCTTAACTCCAATGCATATAAACTCTAAGTCTAAACTAATCATGAATATGATGCAATTTGATTGTTCTTTGATCATGGATATGCAGAAGAAAACACCAAGGAAGTATTCCGGAAAAAAAATAGTCTTTTGGAAGCAGTTCTTGCAATTAAAATTGCAGAAGATGGAAAATGGGAGAAAAACGTGGGAGACATATGATGTTAGTTTTTTAGTTTATTGTTTGTTATAGCATCCCTATAGATGATTGTGTGAATATTGTTTGATTTAGACTAGGGACCCCTGGATTCAGATGCTGCTTAGACACATTTCTAGGACACAAGATACACATACCTTGTACAGACAAGGTACAATTTCTCTTCTGCAGTTCTCATTTCTTTCCATCTCCCAAACTACAGAAGATCTTTTTATATATATACACACACATACAAAATATTACTTTCTTAGATGAGTAAAAGGTGTGCAAACAATATTTATCCCATGGGATGGCAGAATAATGACAATAGCAGAACACTTAACAAGACTCTGAGCTATGTTACAATGCATCATATTGACAACTGTTCTCCTTCAACTGCACAGGTCACTGAAAGGGACTGCATATGAGGCACTATTCCACTTTTCCATATGTGGAAGGCATTCAGAGTGAAAACCCCACAGTGGAAAGCCACACATTAAGAGAGACTCAAAGACCAAGCAACTATCTTGCTGGCTTCAGCAAATCATTAAAAAACAAACACTAGGCTACCTACGCAATGGATACAATGGACAAAATTGTGTTCTCTTAAAAGTGTAGTGGGAGCCAATCCTTGGTTTTACTAAGTTAAAGACTCATGTACAAGAGCTAGTAGATTTAGCTTGTATTTAAGAAACAGATCAAGGTATAAAGTTCTGGAATATTTTTCTCTAGTACAGTTATGGTGACAAAATATCAGTCTAAAAAATTGGAACTGCTAAAATAATATTCAAACTTGACATTTGCATTTCTTGAGAATAGGGATTTCTTCCTTGATTGGTGTGATGGATGAACAATTACACCATACTGGAGCAGTCACCTCTTCAATTGAAGTAGTAGAGCAGGGGTGTCAAATTTGCATCGCCATGTGACGTATTGGGACTGGGGCCGCAAGTTTGACACCCCTGTTGTAGAGGAACAAGAATCTCTTTCTGCAATTCAGGGCCACACAACTTTTGGAAGCCGTAGAATGTTAAAAATGTGCTTTATGTGTCCTCATAAATTTTAGGGGTTTGGTGATTTTCAAAATGGCTGCTTGGTGCATATGGCAAATCACAGACCAGACATTAAAAGACGACAATGAGATTGATTATTGCCATATTTTTTTGTTGTTCTGGATATTCTAACAATCCTGAATTTTAATTTACTTTGTTTCCTAATTGGCAGGCTATACAGTAGCAATCCACCATTTTTGTTATGCCATCGTGGATATAAAAGAACCCAGGGACATTCTTATAAATAAATAAAATATTAAAATCAGGACAGGAGTCAAGGGATGCCAAAGATTATATCCAGAAGCATTTTGGTCTCTCTAGCCACCATTATGATTATTCTGATTGAATTCCATTATGGTAATGTTGACTTCCAACATACACAATAAAAAAGTGAAAAGTGGTAATGGCACAATCTCTGCGCAATGTGCCCATTCAAGGATCAAATATAATTTTGCAAAATCATTGCCCTATGGAAAGAGACGATGATGATAAAATTGGGTGAAACAGTAAATAGAACGAAAATGTCAGAGAAAAGAAAAAAACCTATCTGAGGCTGAAAATCTTTAGTATAAAGCTAAAATAAAAACAAAAATAAAGAACCCAAGAAATTCCTAACAAAATCAGAAGATGACCAAGCTATAGGGGGAGTTGGAATATGACTTTGCCTGCAGCACCAAAATGCCTAGAGCTGGCCTTGGACCTAAGGCCTCCATGGATACATTAACTTTGATTCTTAAAGTGCTAGCCTCCCTTTCAATTGATGTTCCTATTAATAAAGCCTAGAAACTAAAACAAAATGGGTATAAACTTGAACTGGCCAGTCACTGGACAGGAAGGAAGGTTTTTATATGGTCATTTAGAGTTGAGCAGGTCAGACTCTCAGATCACATCACGCACGCCACACACACCCCAGTTGTCTCCAAGATGTCCTATGTTGCCTGTACAAACTTTGTGTTGTGAAAGACAGCTACTCCTTCCACAATCAAACAACCAACGACGATTCTACATTGCCTCAGCAGTGAGTGGAGAATGAAATAGAGGTGATATCATGAGCTCATGTCTGTCAGAAATAATTAGTAATGTATCTTTGGGCCATGGTAAGCAGAATGCAAGATTAACTTTCTAGGCAATTCTATATTTGTTCAGGGTAGGCAATCGAAATGTGTTCTGGTTTGCCCAAGGCTCAAAAGTGCTTTTAGGAACTTAGACAAGATCGTTCTTAGCGATATAGTTCTAACGTTTTTTTCTATAAAATGACAAATAGAATTGTAGTTGACTCCCTGCCTTAGGGGAAATATTGCATGGACAATCTATCTAAATTGCTATTGTCCATTGAGATAAGAGGATTGCCTTGATCCATCTACAAAAGAGAATCAGTGTAACAATACTACCACCAGCAGGGCACTTGTAGTAAATTCAAATGATGCAGTATTAGTTTACTAGACTTCTTGGTGTTCTTTTTCTGGAGGATGTTTCAATGTATGAATACTTCCTTTCAAAATGTTACACATAAGATATAACAATAAAACAAACAGCAACATATTCACTTTTTAAGGTATCTTTATTTAGATGGTATAATCCAGGTTTGGCCCGGTATAATCCCCACCCCCCGCTCCCCAAATCTTAAATCTCAAGAGTTCATACTGTAAATGCTGCTTCTCTATCAAACTGCTATACAAAAAATGTAACATTTATACAGTAATTTAATAAGTTTAATTCATACAGTACAATTTAATACGTTTTTAAAAAAGCAAAGAACTGATTAGCTGGCAAATAACATTTTTTTAAATTTAAGTTATCTCAAAATGGCACTCCAAAAAGCAATTTTAAAAACGTTTAATCTTGAGACAATATGTAATTCTTCATAAATCAAAAGGTTTAGTACCCAGGTAGTTACATGATGAGGAAAAGAGGATTAGCTGCTTTATTAAAAATTGGATATAAGATCTGCTGTTCATAGTGGCAGTTGATTGAAGTAGTTCAAGTATAATTCAAACTGTTATTGATTGCTCTACGCAAGATCTCCCCCTTTAATCTGAGGTCATGCAAATAGGGAGCCATATGATCTGACTATGTTTCACTCCCAGTTTAAAAGTTTCATCCACTCCTTGGGGACCCTGTGGATCACAAATATACACAGGAATGTAGGATTTCAGATCCAGGACTTAATCCACTCACAGAGCTCCCACTGCCTCATTCAGTTGTGTTCCACAACATAACTAACAGTACTTCTCCAAAGAGAGAATTGCAAACTATGGGCATTTGCAGTATATTTGCAGTTAAGCAGCTATTCACATTAACTTTGCCCATAGACTTTAAACATCAACCACCTAAGGAGTGCATAAATGAAGGTGCAAACAACTAGTTTTAGGTGTCCCCCAAAGTCTCAACTGTAAAGTTACATACACAAATCTACATTGCCCAAGTTTTCTTGTTCAATGAGAATTGGTCAGGCTTGCTGATACCCAGTATCATGTTTATGCATAAAAAATGTGGCAATAGAAAGACAAAGTTCTTAAGTAAAAGAAAAACAGCAGAAACACATTTTGGAAAATGACAAGAGGCATTCTCCAAGAACCTATTAGAACTAAGCTTGGCACGGAGTGAGCTAAATGGGAAGACCGTTCTCTGATTAATGGAATGAGTCAATGAACGATACACAATTTCTCAAAGACGGGACATGTGGCGTTTCCATCACAAAGACAGCCTTTGTAAAAAAAATAAAAAAATAAAAATGTTCCTATAAAGTTGCAGTTAAATTGATATTTCAACTTGGTGTTTGACAACTGACAGCCCGCATGCACAACCCTTTAACTAGCCTTTGATCCACGTGTAAAAGGTTGACCCACTTGATCCAATGAGCTAAAATTGTCCTCGTACGCAAAATTCCAAGTAGTTTGGCCCAGAGGAGAAGAAATGCAAAGGAGAGGTACTATATGAAAACTTGCCTATCCCAGGGTTAAATATTGGTGAATTACATATAAGTGATAACTTCAAATTAATCCTAATACAGAAGCCAAGAAAAAGCAGTCTTGGATTAAAAATGCACCTTGTGATAAAGCAGAAATTATCAAGTTTGACATATCATTTACTGAACAGCTTTCATCATGGGACATGACCAGAAGCCCCTTGCGTAATTGATCCTATGTCTTCGCTATTCCCCATATCATTAGCCCAAGGAGAGTTAATCCTATTGAAAGTATAAGAATGAGGATGCATATTTTCTTCCGGGACTTGCGCTGAATGAGGGAACAGGAAAAAAAAAAGGATACTATTAGTTTAACTTTCCAAAGGTAAAGAAATACACATTCATTCACACACGATAATCTCTTTGCTCTCTCCAATGAGTGCTTCAACGAGTTGCTTTTGCCTGTTTTAATATTGGGCTTTTATGCCCTAGATTCCCTCTACAGAAATTTATTTATTTAGCGTATGACACAGAGTACAGGTAGTCCTCAACTTACGACCACAATTGTGACAAAGTTTCTGGTTGCTAAGCGAGACAGTCAATAAGTGAATTTCCCCCATTTCATGATCTTTCTTGCTACAGCTGTTAAATGAATCACTGCAGTTGTTAAATTAGTAACAGGGTTGTTAAGTGAATCTGGCTTCCCCCTAGACTTTGCTTGCCAAAAAGGTCACAAAAGGTGTATCACATGATCCCAGGACGCTATATCCGTCATAAATATGAACCAGTCGCGCAGCATCCAAATTTTGATCATGTGACCATGGGGATGCTACAATGGTCGTAAATGCGAAAAAAAAATATGTAAGTCACTTTTTTCAGCAGTTCTGTAACTTTGAATGGTCACTAAATGAACTGTTGTAAAGTCAAGTACATGGATATCTGTACATGGATAACAGTAATACAAATACATAAAAGAAGCACATAATGCTATGGTGCATGTATGATGGAAATATGTAGTCAATTTTGTAAGGCACAAGGAACTCAAGAAGTTATATAGATAAGTTATAGGTTACACTTTGAAATATGTTAATTCATGAGAATGGAACAAGTCTTCTATATATTAATATCTAGGCTTGGGGTGTTAAACTCGATTTCATTGAGGGATGCATCAGGGTTGTATTTTACCTTGGGGGGGTGTGGGCTTGGCCAGCTCGATGTCACTCATGTCAGGGGCACCTGTGGTGGCCCGAGCGCTTTGCCAGCGAAAACAGGCTCCCGAGCTCCGTTTTTGGCTGCAATGGCCTCCTCCAAGCCTCTGCCAGTGGAAATGAAGCTCAGTAGGACCGCACACAGCCCTCCCGAGCTCTGTTTTTGCTGGCAGAGGCATGGCGGGCCAGTCCTTCTCTGTTTCCAGGATGGCCCTGCGGCCCAGATCTAAGCACCCTAGGGGCTGAAACCAGCCCCTGGGCTTTGAATTTGACACCCCTGATATAGGCCATTTATCCAACTAAGAGCAGTGTTTGTTAGTTGGAGAAAATCTGCTTTTCCTTTTGCATAAGCTCTCAAATGGCAGCTAGTCACTAAATGATCCAGTGCCTGACAAGGAACACCAGTCATATTCAGGGAAAGATACTCTGCCCCATTTAAACAGACAGTCTAGACAGATGCCATGCAGGATTGAAAATCCCATTCAGAGTTTTCCAGCGTTGGAGGGTGGCATCAAAATCCGCTAATTTGTGTTCTGGGTCAGATATATTTTTTTCCAGAATCTGGATGGTCGATAATCAAATTTACTCTCCACTGGAATTTTACATCGAAGCCAGTGCTGTGCGGTTGCAGTGCAAGTATCAAGTGTGGGGGATTCCGGAATTTAAAGCCTTCCAGTTGATAAGTATGACATTATATTTAAGTATGGCACTGGCAGTTGTGGGTTACTGACAATTTTTTTTTTGTACACTTTGCGAAGTGCATCTTGTCTTGTAAGGCTGGTGAGACAATGTGGAAGCCTCTACACAGGAAAAAAAAAACACTACTGGGAGGAAAAGGGACACCGGTCTATCCCTTTTATACAGGGAGAGCTTTTCAAAGGGAAAATAGTTCAGTCACGCAAGCATCACAACTTGCAACCTGAAATGTGAAATAGCAATAGCTGAATCCAACACCTTATGATCTACGTTGGTTTTTTTAACTGTGTTATTGTAAGTTTGGTACTGACGAGTCAATATGAAATGTTTGCATCTACCGCTGTTCACTGTTCAACTGCTTTGCTCAAATTGCTAGAGGGAACTAACTGTTTTAAATAGCTGAATCACTGAGGGACTCTCACAAATGAAAGGCACAATAATATAACTGCACAGAGGCTTTTCTCACTTTACAACCACACTTGTGACTGACAACTTGATTGTAAAGAAAAACGGTTGCTAAGTGAAACCACCGCTGCGTTTATGATCTTCTTTCGTCTTTCCTTTGCTTTACAGACCTGTGAGGATCACAAATTGGTCATAATACTACTTTTTTATCACAATTACAACTGTGAATGGTTGCTTAAACAAGGAAGATGCTAAACAAGAACTACCTGTAATCAAATTGAATAGAGTGTTTATATTTCCACGAGAAATAGCATTCTCTCATTGAGAAGGATTTCTGTGCTTACAAAATTTTACATGAGTGCATTATTCTGGCTAGCAAGGGCTAACAAATGCAGCAAACAGTGTCCTTCATATGCAGTAATAGGATTAACTACCATTACTTGGCTGCAATCCAGCCAGTCCTGAGGCAAACTACTGAAGCTGAAGAGCTCAAGAAAGAAGAGGCAATTGAGCCATAGTGACAAAATTCAGACTACACCGATGCTTGACTTGCATCAAAACTTTGGCCTCCAAGGCAAGGAAGCATTGCCTTGGAAATCCAGAAGCGCAAAGATACCCCGAATCTGAAATGTAAAATTTAAGCTCTTAAAACATGGAAAATGTCTAAAGTACAGGCAGTCCATGTTTAGCATGGTAATCATCTTCATTTAACGACCGCATAATCCCTTGCGGCGTAGAGTCTGGGCAACTGAATGGAGCTGGCAGAGTGTTTTAATGGCCGGATGCTCTTCCTGTTGCCAATGCAGAGTTTTGTTCAGCAGATATATTCTCGGTGTGCCCAGAGAGAGAAATATCTGTCTCTACCCAGGCCTGAACTTACGGCCTCCTGATTGAGAGGTGAGAGCTCCAGGCCACCGCACTGCCTCACATTTAGCATGGTAATAAAAAGTTCAATCTCTAACCAATGCCTGCATTTATAAGAAAAGCCTTTGGTGTGAAACTGATGAAAGTTTAGTTAGCTTCAGAGAAGTTGCAGCTAGCTGGCGGGTTCTAATCAACTAAGATCACAAAGCAGAGCTTGTTAACTTGCAGTTAGCACTCTTGAAGGTTGCACTGCCCTCCCAAGAAAAACAGCTCTGGAAGAGATAGCTTGTTTAAATACTCTCTCTGCCTTGCCAGAGGGCAAAAAGAGGCAAAGAAATATTCTAGGTACCAGATTATTATACTAGATAATGTTATCTATAGAAGAGAACATTTGTAGCTCAGGGTTGAACTGAGGGGTCCTTGGTGCTCTTTGGACTTGGGTTACTTTCATGCAGATGTTTCACTGATTATGTTACCTAGCTTGGTAATGAATGCAAGAAAAATATCAAGGTAGACAGCACCAAAGACCCCTCCAAAGAACTTTATCTAAATGAAAGAGCAGCAACCAGTGATATGGTAGCACCCCTCTCTCCCTCTCTGTGTCACATGTTCACTTAGCAGCCATTTAACTTAATGGCTAAGTCATCAGAACCAATTGCAGTTATTAAATGAGGATTATCTGTGGTACTTTTGCTCATGGTAATCGTTACCTGGTACTCAGATGCTCTCGACAACTGCTGGTTTGCTTGCTGAACGTGGACTTCAGCTGTTTCTACATTAGCTTCTATGCTATCTTTGAGAAAAGAGAAAAAGATATTACAATTTGTCTTCTACAGTTGACATACATGCTGAAACATCTTGCTCTGAGACTTTATATTTTTAAATCCATTTTGTAGCTTTGGAGATAAATCCCAAGAACAATTATTTGAAAAGATATTAAATTAAAAGCAAGGACAATGGTACATGTTCCAGTACAGGTATTGTTATTGTTACATTAGCCAGGAAACTACCGTGCAATTGCAGACTAGTAGTTTGGCTGCCAAGGTACTGGTTCTGTTGTAAGAAATGCTCGCGCACTTCCCACAGTGCGCCACAAGAGGGCGAGCCGGCTTTGCACCAGAAGAAAAACAAGCAGCTCTTCCTGTAGTGTCATACAGGGCCCCTTCCCTCTCTGGAGTTCCCTCGCATAGGTGGAGGGTAGGAATGTGACTGCCTGCATGGAACACCAGCTCGTCCCCTCCACCAAAGTGGTACCTATTTTATCTATTCACATAGAACGTGTTTTTAAACTTTTAGGTGGACAGAAGCTGAGATGAGTGACAGGAGCTCACTCAACACACAATGCTAGAACTCGAACCACTGGAACAGAAACCATCTCCAGCATCATTAAGTCACTGAGCCTGCACACCTCTTCCAATACAGGTAGTCCTCAAGTTACAGCCATTTGTTTAGTGAGATTTGAAGTTACCATCGTAATATTCCCACAGTCCCATGATAAAAATTTAGGAACTGGGTAACCAGCATGTACGTACGATGGTTGCAATGTCCTGCGGTCATGTGATCACCTTCCCAGTTGGCTACTGATAAGTCAAGTCAATGGGAATAGCTAGATTTGTTTAATGACCACATGATTCACTCAATAAATGCAGTGATTCACTTAACAATCATGGCAAAAAAGGCACAACTCACTTAACAACTGTCTTAGCAACAGGAATTTTGGTCCCAATTGTGGTCATACGTTGAGGAGTACCTATGCAGGATGCTACTGGAAATGGCAATAACAGTATTCTGATACCAGGAAAATGTGTGTTTTCTGTCTCGAACAGTAGGAATCAAGACAGAGAAAGAGACTAAACACTTCAAAAGGGGAGAAGCTATGTTGAATACATGTAAATTATGGGGTGGAGGAGAGAAAAAGAATCCATAAATGACTGGCATTTTAGTAAAGGCCATTGTTGTTCTTATTTTGAAGCATAGTTTAAATATAATGTAATTCTTTTTGTTATGGATCTCACTTCCTGTATTATAATCACAACTATTTTTTTTAAATGAGCTATGTATAAACCATGTAATAAAAGAGACTTTAAGAAACTCATTGCTCATGTATTCTGTGCATGTTATTATTTTTTTAAAAGTTCTAATTAAACAAGACTACTTCTAATAATTCTGCTATGCATCCTGACCATTTTAACTCTCTGATCTGAGCTCTCTGTAGGGTAAAGCTACAAGAAGTAAAGCTTCAGGAAAACCTGAAAAATTCTAGGGAACAATTTAATAAATTCGAACTCTTGAATATTCTTATTCCCAAGAAAGGGAGTACCTGCTGTTATACGAAGGTACCTGTATGATGGCTGATATGATACTGAAATTGAACGAGGCATTCCCAAACCAATTGCCCCTCCCATGTAATTTGAGCTAAAACACTCATCCTAGCTATATAATGTGTTCAAGGTCCATGAGACAACTAAGCTTTTTAAATCAATCTTGCTTCAGATCCTGGTGTAGCAAATTTCCTCTTAATGCAAGTCTTTTTCCTAATTAATGCTACAATTTCCTCAACTGCTACAACATTTATACTCGTAAAAGCAAATACAATATAACTAGTATGCCCAAATGCAGCAAAAAGGCAAGATCTCAAAAGGTTGACCTTTGCTTACCTATCACATCTCCTTGTTCATGAATCATCATCCCCAAATCTTTAAATATTTCATTTATGTCAAGAATGTCTGACTACGAAGAAAGAAACTGTATTAAAACAATGTTCAACACAGAACAATGCAATCACAGGAATAAGCCGCAAGCAATTTAGAGTAGAAAGAAGGGAGGAAACAGAGGTAGGACAGCGATGTTTTGATGAGACAGCTAGTTTGGAAGCAGTTTTCAATCTGTAATATTGGTATGTTTGAGAAAAGTAGAAAACCCACCCTTGGAGAATGTAAATTTGAAGGGTAGCATACAAATTATGAATGGGTTGTTTATTAAGAGAGATTATACATCAATAACAGTGAAATGTGATATGTGTATGTATGTGTGTATCACCTGTATCAATATCACATGCACGAGCAAACTTTTTACATTTGTGTGCATATTGCTTAATTAAAATAGAACGAAAAAAATCACACAGTACAAAGTAGAATAAATGTGTTTCAAATGCTGAATGTAAGCATGAATATGACTGTTCATTTCCTACCTTCCTACCATTAAAAATATAATTTTAGGCTTAATTCTTCCAATAAAATCATTTTATTGGATTGATCAGACATCCTGAGTAAGAATACAAAACAGAAGAATTCTGAGGCAATTATTCACTTCATGTTTACATCATACAACAATAACGAGGACAGAAGTATCTAGTACCACTGGTTCCATAGCCTTAATTCAATTCAAAGACTTTGGATTTTACAAATGGGTATACTTTTGTCTTAGCAAGTTCTCTGCTGAACGTGTGGATTACGCTTAGGTTATTCTATAGCAGTATTTACCTCAAAACTGGAGAAATTCATTTGTTTTAGGAATCAGACTCTAACTTCCAATGGGAATTGACATCCTAGCAGATCTTCAAGATTAAGAAAGACCATTTTAATGGCACTTTGATATCCATGAAGAAAGCAAACTTTAAACTCTTGTAAAGTAAGGTAGTGCTATGTGATGTCCTGAGTAATGGTGTACTTATTCATTAATTACAGGAACTAATAACTTAAAGGACAAGTTCTATCTTGAGCTCTTTTAGTTCACAGACATAATATAATAAATAAGATCTTGTTCTTGATCTCACCAGCCAGTGCTCACCTCCAGCTGCCTAATGGCTGATTCTCTTTCTTCAATGAGCCGAAGGTCATCTTCTGTGATTTCTTCATCTAGTACTTGGGTCTGAGGTTGGCTTTGGGTTAAACATACACAGAACACATTATTCACTACACATACATAGTACGTAATGCACTATTAGGCTCTTATTTTTGGAAAAAATATATCTCTTGATTGTATTAAAAGAGAAGCACCATAAATTCAGGAGATCTGTAACCTCAAAGTAATGGGTGTAAGCAATCCTCCCAATATTCCTACTTAATAAGAATCCAATAGTTCAATCTTTCATAAAAGAAGCCCAGTGTCCTTTTTTTATTCCAACTACAAGATACTTCTTAAAAGCTTCCTCTTAAGAAATTTTGAGATGTATTTTGGTCTGAGTTTATACATTTAAATTGCAATCCTATAGACCCTTCAATGGAAGGAAACACCACCATTAAATTAACTTCTGAGTCATGGGGAGACTAGGTTATAGGTAGTCCTTGAGTTATGACCACAATACAGCACACAACAGTCATAACTTGTGATGGTTGTATAGCAATGACTGGCCTGATTTTATGACTTTTTGGGTGATGGTTATTAAGCAAATCTAAGGTTTGCTATGGGCCAGTTTTGCAAATGCTGGGGTTTTTTTTGGCAATCGCTAGTAAAATGCTGTCATGTGACCATGCGACACGAATGGTCACAAATGTGGGACAGTTACTGACTGCCTGAAGTGTAGTCATGTGGATGTGGAGGGAAGGCAACTATCAGAATTTTGAATCTGGTTTGTAAATACTCCCCAGGTATTTATTTATTTTATTTATTTTTACATTTATATACCGCCCCATTCCGAAGACTCGGGGCGGTTTACAGCTTATAAG
>JANHFL010004008.1:71884-82664 GCA_032468155.1 Oxyrhabdium leporinum | reverse complement strand
GCAAAGTCAATGGGGAAGCCAGATTCACTTAACAACCATGTTATTAATTTAACAACTGCAGTGATTCACTTAACAAAATGTGGCAAGAAAACTTGTAAAATGGGGCAAAACCAAATACATTTTTCAGTTAACAACATAAATTTTGGGCTCCAGTGTGGCCGTAAGTTGAGGACTATCGTACCTGTAACCAACTGTAGAGAGTAAGAAGGATGACCTTGTTAAAGATATGTAGAAGCTGGCTAGGCAAAAGAGATAGAAATACTTTTTTAAAAAATCCACTCCCACTAACATTGACAGAGCAAGTCTAGAGTATGTAAAATGAGAGTAAACTTCACTCCCTGCTATAGAACCTCCTTCACTGATTATATGATCTAATTTAGTAATGATATGTCTGCAAGTAAATAATTTCAGAGCACACCCACAAATAAAAGTACAGATAGGAGGAGGAAGGTATTATACAGATAGGTATTTTTCACCAAAAAGGAACATCAGTTGTTTCTTTCACTTTGGTTAATCATGACTGATTTGTAACTTGATCAGTGTAATCATCTTCTTAATTCTTCTAGTTTAGGTAACTCTTGCTGTCAGGATAGATGAGAACTAAGATTTTACACAGAAGGTCTTAAGCCAAGAGAATCCAGATATCCTGACACCTACCTAAAAGGTTTAATAAAGGGAAGTTCAAGTTTAAAGACTCTGTCCTTAAAGAAACAATAATGCACATAATACAGTCCAACGGCTTCATTTGTTAATAGCTTGCAAATCAGGAGATCCTTTCTATGCACTTTAAAAAGACTTTCAAGGGGAGGGGAAAATTCAATGTTTCTTTGTTATGTAGGTCTTTGATTCTTCGGGTGCAGACGTTCTGGGGGCTGCCATTCCTAATTCCCAAGTGCATTTGCTGGAAAAATGTGGACACTTCATAACCCTCGAGAGGCCCAGGACATCCACAAAGCTCCTCTTGGAATTCTACAAATCGGTCTGTGACTCAGCCGAGGAGAAGGAGGTGGCCTGAGGCTCAGGAAATGCCAGGTGGCAGGAGACAGGCAAGGTCTGCCACCCCACCTACCAGCCCCATATTGACTTCTCTGGCTGATACCATGGGAGCTACAACTCAAGATACTTAGCAGGCAGCAGAAGAGGTGAGGGCCTATAGAAAATAAAGCTTTGCACCACCATTCCATTAGGACTAATCAAGAATCAATCCATCTTTTCTAACGAAGCTCACAGCACAGCAGTCTGTTTATAGTGATTAGTTAGAGTGGAATGTCACTCTATAGAAACACTACAGTACACTCCTGAGCAGCAATATCACAAGGTAATTAATTGACTTTGCGTCCTGCTTTCGAATTTGAGGTGGTTGAGAGAGATGCACTGAGCATAACAATGTGCGTGTTTGGTAGAGTTGTATCCCGGTTTTCACAAGCCAGCATCACTTTCTTCACATTGTGACCGGCTCAAGGTCATCATCCTGTGTCATTTTATGGTTGAGGGAGAATTGGAATCTGGGTGTCTTTAATTCTAGGCCAACACTATGCCACCTCCTACTCACTTGGTCCTGCTCACCTTACAACCACAACCGGGACCAGAATTTCCACTGCCAAGCAAGGCAGTTGTGAGTTGTGCCCAATTTTACAACCTTTCTTTGCCATGGTTTTTTGAGTACAGCTTTTACATGAATCATATGGTCATTAAGTGAATCCAGCTTCCCCCATTGACTTTGCTTATTGGAAACTGGCTGGGAAGGTCACAAATTATTTGACCCCGGCATGCTGCAAAGTCGTAAATGTCGGCTGGTTGTCAAACCCCTGAATTTTGATCATATGACCGTGGAGATGTGACAGTCACAAGCCAATTTTTTAAGTGTTGTAACTTCCAACGGTCACTATATGAATGGTTGTAAGTTGAGAACTGCCTATTCTGGCTTAGTGCAAGCAAGCGATTCTTAAGCTTTTAACAAGCTTGAATACTGAGTACCATTTCATACGAATGCTGAAACATCATGGGGAAAGAATACGCCCTCCGAATCATGCTTTTCCTTTACAAAGTTCTTAGCAATGAAGGTTTTGCAATATAGTAGAAAAAATGCCATTGCTGAAGGCAAGTAAATTACCCCCTGTCTCTCCAAATCTCCTTTGCCATATACTTGACAAACAATAAACCCTGTCAGCTCACCTATTTAGGAACATTTAGAATGCCAAGGAATGTTGATAAAGGTGCAAAAATATCACCAGGTTAATAGAACCCCACAACTGACCAGGCTAAGTACATAACATGCTGCTATATTAAAATTCTTGGTTGATATATCCAATTACACGGTCATTCTGATTTGTATAATTCTCTATAGTCAGATTGCAATCCCACTCTTTTAATTTAGTACCATAATAATAAATTATGTTTTAATGAATTTTCATCCAATCTCCGATCTGTGTATTGTTACGATAACAATTTCATCTGCTTTCTGGCCCTTTGTTTTTGACCTTGCTGAGAGAATGAGGGCACAAGGCCACTCTGAATAGAAACCTAACTTTTTGAGGATTGCCAGTTTTCTTGCAGACCAAAGGTGTTTTTTTAAAGAGGCAACTGGACTTTCTGGTTTTTCTTTGAAGACGTTTCACTTCTCATCCAAGAAGCTTCTTCAGCTCAGAGTTGAAGACCCATTACCTGGATGATTGAGAATCTCCATAAACATTTCCTTGCAGAAATTTTTTGGACTGCCTTCATGCCCAGGGCTGGTAGATGGAGCTACATCTCTCAACTCAAATGACTAAAAAATTCGAGTAGATAAAATAGACAGATACACACATACAAAACTACAAAAACATGCCATTTTTTAATCTATAAATAACTGTCTTCTCACTTGAGGCACAAATGACCACAGGGTATTTTTGGTGAGATAGAACAACGTGGGGGAGACTGTACCATCATCAGATGGATTCGCAGTTGGCTGACCAACTGCGCTCAGCATGTGGCCCTCAACTGAACTACATCTAGAGGGAGGGAAGCATGCAGTGGGGTACCTCAAGGTTCTGTCTTGAGACCAATGCTCTTCAACATCTTCATTAATGATCAAGATGAGGGGATAGAAGGGGAACTCGTCAAATGTGTAGATGACACCAAGCTGGGGGGACTTGCCAACACTTTGGAAGAAAGATTCCAGATTCAGAAGGATTTTGACAGACTAGATACATTGGGCCACAAGATCCAACCAGATGCAGTTCGCTGGTGAGGAATGTAAGGTTCTGCACTTAGGTAAGAAAAAACAATTGAACAGGTATAGAATAGGCAATCTCTGGCGCAACAGTAATAACTGTGAGAGCGATCTAGATGTCCCAGGGGACCACCACTTTAATATGAGCTATCAGTGTGGTGCAGTTGTGAAACAAGCAAATGTTGCCCTTGGCTGCATCAACAGGATAGCATCAAGATCATGAGAAATGATAGCACCACTCTATGCTGCACTAGTGAGGCCACATCTGGAATGCTGTGTCCAGTTCTGGTCACCACAATACAAAAAAAAGATGTTGACACCCTAGAAAGAGTGCAGAGAAGAACAACAAAGATGGTGATTGATCTGAAGGCTAAATTGTACAATGAATGGTTAAGGGAACGAGGTATGTCTAACCTAACAAAGAGAAGGATCAGGGGTAACATGATAGCTATTTTCCAGTACTTCGGGGGCTCTCACAGAGAAGAGAAAGTTGCAAAGCACCTGAGGGCAGGAAAGAAGCAATGGGTGAAACTCTTTCAAGAGAGATTCAACCTGGAACTAAGGAGAAATTTCCTGACAGTGAGAACAATTAATTAATGGAACAGCTTGCCTCCTGAATTTGAGGGTGCTCCATCACTGAACATTTTGAAAAAAATATTGGACATCCATTTGTCTAGTTTGATGAAAAGAAGGACTAGGGGTGACAGGATAGCAGTGTTCCAATATCTCAGGGGCTGCCATAAAGAAGAGGGTGTCAAGCTATTATTTTCCAAAGCACCTGAGGCAGGACAAAGAAGCAATAGATGAAAACTAATCAAGGAGAGAAGCAACCTAGAACTAAGGAGAAATTTCCTGACAGTTGGAACAATTAATCAGTGGAACAACTTGCCTCCGGAAGTTGTAAATGCTCCAATTTTGGAAGTTTTTAAGAAGAGATTGGACAACGATTTGTTTTATGCTTGAGCAGGGGGTTGGAGTAGAAGATCTCCAAGATCCCTCCTAACTCTGTTATTCTGTTCTGTTATTCTGTCTCTTCTCTTCAAGATCTCTAATTCAAAATTGTGTTGCTGATCCCCTCCCTTTTTTTCTGAATAGAAAAGAAAGGAGAATTTTGCCAAAACATGCCACTTAATTCTTACACATTACTGGCCCATTTTGTATTTGGGCAGAGAAGCATATAAGTAGAATCCTCTATAATCTTCACATCAAAGGAAGAACATCTACATAAATGAATATAGATAAAATGATAGGAAAGTTATTTAGAATGCCATTGGCTACATCATGCTTTGCAAACAAATAATATTTTCTTTATGGTACAAAGGGAAAAAATGGACTAAGTAACATTCAAGACAACTTGAAACCTTTTTTTCTGAATTCCAAAGAGGTATTTGACCTGATCAGGACTGGCTCAGGTTTGAGAGCACTTTAGGCTAAGCATATTATGATTAAGATCAGGAGATGGTGTTTTGCATTTTTAATTTTTCATAATACCCTAGAATGACATTATATCAGTTGCATTATGGGAAATTCATAGTGGAGTTAAATTTATTTTTACAAATTTAAAATGTAAAGACGACCCGAGTCCTTGATGATCTAGATATATTATCATTAAAAAAAAGATAAACAACAAGGAAATACAAGCAAACAAAAAAACATAAAAGAATATACCAAGCTATTCAACAGACACGACAAAGATGACACAGTAAAATGGAAAAAGGCTTGGGAGAATAATGTGATGACCTACAACAGATATGGGGTCAATGGGACAATTCGCATGGCCAACTCACCATACGCAACTCACCACAGCCAACTTGCCATGGCCAACTCTCTGCACTCAAGTTGCCACTGTGGGACAACTTGCTGCAAGGACAATTCAACAATTCAATTTAATTATTTAAGTTAATTAAAAATGGATTTTAATTTCTGTTATTCGCATTTCATTTTCTTCCTCATTTTGCAACCTTTCTTTAATGATTCTATTCCACCATTTCTTCTTCAATATTAGTGTAACTGTTGTCCTGCAGCGAGTTGGGTGTGGTAAGAAAAGGTTGTCTAATGGGGGCAAAACTCACTTAAGAAATGTCTCACTTCTCAACAGAAATGGTGGGCTCAGCTGTGGTCCTAAGTCAAGGACTATCTGTACAAGGAGCATCTAAGGAGACATGGCAGACCTCCAATGGATTTCTCCAAGTCTGCTTGTATTCCTCGCTTCCCTGAATCCTCATTTCCTGCCTTAAGGAACGGCATATTTTAGGATGTGGGAGTTAAGATGTCTTTTCTTTTTTTAGTGACAATTTTATTTTGTTTTTGCCTCTTTTTATCTTGGATCATTAACCAGCTTCCTAAAATAAAATGTGATTGGCAAAGCCTGTTGGAATTTGACGCAATGTAAGACTGTATCTCAACTGGCACATTTAGGGATGTATTATTTTCTTTCTGTTGCAACTTTATTTTTCCCCCCCTTCCTAGTATTTTCTATAACGCAAAGACACATACGTATAACAGGCAAGAAGTGCAAACACAAAAAGTTCTATTTTTGCAAGACACTTTCATGCACAGAGAATATCTGATGCCTCAACAGCTATAAATATGTAAATAAATAAAAGTATCCATCAAAGATATAGCATCTATGACCTGGTTCACACATTATGAGGACCCAGATCGTTGGGGGCAATAGTCTGACTCTGTAAACCGCTTAGAGAGGGCTGTAAAGCACTATAAAGCGGTATATAAGTCTAAGTACTATTGCTATTATACAAGATCATGATTTAGTTACCCATTATTTCTTCAAGCCACTATTGGCTGAGTTCACATATTATCCTGAACCATGGGCTTATTTCTTTAGCTGGATACACCCAATACTAAACTACGTAATTACAAATCATATGGCTAGTTTACACAACACCAAAACCCACGTTATGATTTAATTGGGTGCACAAATAAAACCTATGCGACCTGAAATAGTGCTGTCTTCTATGTAAATTTATTTAAAGCAAATTTAGAATTATTTTTTTTTAAGTCATCTTACATTCATTTAAAACCTAGCATTTGAGTCTGAATATAGTGATGTAGGAGAAGGATAGGCAGAGCCTGGGGATGGAGTCAAGCCTAGAATCAGCCTAGAATCATTACGGTCCCTCAAATGTTCTTAAGTCCATTAGCTTTTTCCTAGCGCCAGTTTAGTGCTGACCATCAGTTGATTAGGTTCATAGGCATGAGCAATAATTCAGCTTCACTGGTATTTAAAGTGTGGTCCTAATTCTTTGTGCCTGGCAAGCGACCACGGATTCAGGGTGTTGCAGCCCTAAAACATCTGGCAAGATTGGGGAAGGTTGAATTGGCCGAAGCAAAAGGTCAAATATCTGATGTGGCTGATAACTAAAGACAGTGCCATTTTTAATAGTAATTTATTAGTATTATTACAATTAATTGGCAGAATAATCACCTTGGTCGGCCTCCTCTTTGTTTCTTTTCTGGAAGGCCCCGAAGACATCATTTTGTCAGCAGACCTGGGAAACCCCAGTTGATTTAGATCTGATCAAGTGACTTGTGCGATTGTATTTGTTGCTACCACGCAAAGTAAGAATTTCTGGGGTTTTTATACTGTTGGTTTCGTAATTCTGTCACCTCACCACCCAAAGTCCCCTTGTGTGAGTGGGGCAGCCATATAAAGATATTTAGTAAAACCAATAAATAAACATTTCTATTGATTCCCCCCCCCCATTGGAATGCACTGGAAACAATGGCAGCGTTGATTATGAGGGAATGCTAAATTGCTGCAGACAGGAATTTTTGTTTTTATCTGCCAAGTATTTTCTAAGGAGTTTGCCAAGGTTTATAATCCTCTAGTTCACTGTAACATGACCTGCTGCTTCTGTTCAGACTCAGAGGTATTGCCTGGCAGGCACCCTCTGCCCAATTAGTGGCAGCCCTCTCCTGCTTTATGTGGAAAAATAGTCATGAACGCACCAAGTATTTACCAAGGCTTGAGTGTAACAAGGGGCGGGTGGGCCCATGATTATCCCAGCATCCTAGCATTTTGCCTATTGTCGGGTGGTGTGTGAGAAAACACCGAGAAAGACTAGGTGAAATTCATACAAAAGAGCGGGGAATTAAAACAGACAAAAAGCAATAGAGGTAGTCTTTGACTTATGTAATTGAACCCAAAATTGAAGCAAGACCGTTGTTAAATGAGTTTTGCTCCATTTTAGATTGCCTAGATTGCCACCCTTGATAAGTGAGTCACCGCAGTTGTTAGATTACTAACATGGAATCTGGCTTCCCCATTCACTTTGCTCATCAGAAGGTCGCAAAAGGGGATCACATGATACCGGGATATTGCAACCGTCGTAAATATGAGTCGTTTGCCAAGAATCTGAATTTTGATCGCGTGACCATGCAATGGTCAGACGTGTGAAAAAACGGTCCTAAATCGCTTTTTTTTCCGTGCCTTTGTGACTTTGAATGGTCCCCTGAAGAAACTGTTGTAAGACTACGTGTAGATGCTGTGCTCTTGAAGGAACAATACCTTAGTGAGAGTGTACAATCTTTAGCGCAGAAGCCAAAGTACCTCACTGGGGGTGTGGGACCCATATGCACATTGCATGCAGACACCACACCCTTCTAAATGCTAAAGTTCTCATTTTACTGAATTCATGTGAGCCAGATATTCAAGGATTAACAGCAGCCCCTCCCTCCCTGATTCCCATCAAGAAAGAGAGTTGGGGATGGAGGAGAGCGTGGCCCGTCATGGCATCTCATGAGCCGTCAGGATGTTAATTTGTTGCGGAGAGGCAATTTATTATTCACCGCAGCTCCTTGGTATCTCCACTTTGTGTCACCAAACACCCAGGGCTGTCAACTACGCTGTGTCCTTGACAGCTTGCATCCATGGAGCGAAGGGAGCGAAGGTTTGCAAGCCAACAGCTGACTCTGGAATCCCAATGGAGAGTGAAAGTTCTTTCCATCTTTGAACTCGAGATGATGGGGAAATGAAAAGCTAAGGGGTACATTTGGGGAACAGCTGGTGAAAAAAGCAAGGGAGAAATTAAAACAAGGGGAAAAGACCTCCGCTCTTGATGTGTGTCACTACATCACAAGTGAGCCATTGATATACAAAGAAGGGAAGAGCATGGAGGGGGCACACTCTCTTTTGCAGAGAGAGAAAGGGCAGCACTTCATCTTGCAAACCTGGTGGTGTTATTTTATTTTTAGAGGTCTACCAGCCAGAACTAGGGGGATTAATGGGAGACTCGAAGTCTGCCAAGAATTGAAGACAATTGCAGGTGTCAGTGAGAGCAAGAGGCTTCTGGATCTTATATACCGCAGTAAGAAATTACAGGTAGTTTTCAACTTGCAACCCTTCGTTCAGTGACCGTTCAAAGTCACAACAGCGCTGAAAAAAGTCACCATTTTTCACACTTAAGACTGGAGTGGCATCCTCGTGGTCGATTAAAATGCAGATGCTTGGCAAGGGAGATGTATTTATGACGTTCGCCTAGCTAATTCATCCAGCCAAAGTTTGAGTGCTATTAACCCAATTCAAAAGGCTCTATTTACTGTTACAAATAGTAAATTATACGTTAAAAATATCAGGGGGGGGGAGAAAGAAAAGCAGGCGAGCATTTGGCTCCTTATGATCTGATCAATAAAACATAATTCATCGAGGAAGCTTGCGTGTAACCATTGGCTACATAAATGATGTATCAAAAGGGAGCTTAGAGGGTTGAATCAAAAGCTATAGAATTAATGAAGTCCCTTAAGAAAATTATGTAGGTAAAACTCCTTAGCTGCACTTGAACTGCCTTCCTTTATTTATTTTTAATAATCAAGACATAGCAAGCGGTAAACCAACTTTCTAGCAAAGGGCGCCTCCCATAAAAAGCAAAATACCAAAAGGATCCAACCTTATCAAGCTGTATATATGATTGTTTTGATAGGAAAAGTAGGGCAATGCTCATGGAGCAGAGTCAGAAGCGTGGCAATTTAGATTTAAACCCTAATGATGATGTTGTTGCAGTTTATTCTTCCTCCTTCTCTTTTTAGTGGTGTTTAATGAACGATTCAATTTTTCTTTGCTGTTTATAAGTCGGTCTCAGTTGCTTTAGGAAGTCGTGCTGGTTTAAATCATAAGTTCTCTGTACCATGAAATGGATGCAAAGGTCCTGGGGTAGAATTGGGTGGGTGGTTGGGTGGGTGACGTGCTTGACCGTTTTCCCCTGCAGAAAATCAGGCCTCATACTTCCTCCTGGAAATGTAGAAAAAAAACAGACAAGATATTCTTTCTAATTATTTGCAATGATGCAGGTATGGTACTTATGACACATCACTTCCATGTAACATAGGTACCCCATGAACTACTATTGGCTGCCAATAAGCTTCTGGATGTCATTCAGTGTGTCATGGCACACAAGTAGGCTATTTATGGAACTGCTAGTATTAAATAAGCCTATCCCACCAGCTCTTCCAGTCTAGGATAGGATAGGATAGGATAGGATAGGATAGGATAGGACAGGACAGGACAGGACAGGACAGGACAGGACAGGACAGAAGCTGGAAGGGACCTTGAAGGTCTTGTAGTCCAGCTCTGTGCTCAAGCAGGAGAACATATACCATTTCAGACATATTGTTGTCCGGACATTCTCCATCTTCTTTCCTTGCATTAACATCATTCTATTCCACCATTTCTTTGATATTAGTGTAACTCTTGTCCCACAGCGAGTTGTCCTGTGATGATATGGCCATGGTGAGTTGGCCCTGGCAAATTGTCATTGACCCTTCTTGCGCATATCACGCTCCCTAGGTATCAGCACTTTCTCCCCTGGACAGCTCCCAACCGTCATTCCTTAAACTATCCGTATAAACTGTGTTTATTCTGCAAAGGACAAGACTAAGAAAGTGATGGCTATTTCTTTTTCTTTTAATCTTGCAGATCAGGACTGAAGGGTTGTTTGGCCATGGATGGCAGTTATTGTAAGTAAGCCCTCAGGCCAAGTGGACAGATCCCTTTTTAGCCAGCTCCAATAGGGACCTCATTGCAAAATTCCAAACCATTCAACTGTAAAAGAGGAAATGCCTGTTTAATTTCCCAATATCTCCCTCCCCACCAAGATAGGTCATACATTGCAATTATCACAATAATAAGAATAAGGCAGCTTTGATTCTAGCTAGAGCAATTATTTCAGCAGGTTTGACCCCCCCCAAAAAATAAATAAATAAAGCGGATCTCTCTGGGTCTGCAAATAAACTCACAACTATAAATTGCTGCAGTTGTCAGGTGTCTGAAGCTCAGAACTTGAGTGTATGCTACTAAAATAAGACCTGTCAAGTCATAAAATTGTGGGCTTTACATCCCAGCTTTGGAAGATTGCAAAATTCAAGCTGACACAATCTATTTCACAGGAAAACTTAAAACCCAAAAAGTCAGATTAAAATATTGGCGATTCCTCCCACCCATTGGTAGGGTTATACTATTTTGTATAGTACATAATCTTTTTCTTTCTTTCTTTCTTTCTTTCTTTCTTTCTTTCTTTCTTTCTTTCTTTCTTTCTTTCTTTCTTTCCTTCCTTC
>JANHFL010004008.1:60197-71784 GCA_032468155.1 Oxyrhabdium leporinum | reverse complement strand
AAAATATCCCTCCTACCTAATGCAACAGAACAGCTTATCAGAATCAATGTGTGTCCTTCTCACAGGCAAGACACAGTTAAAGCTCTTAAGAGCCTTGAGGTAGCATCTTTATGCAAAATTAAAATCACCTTTTGGACCAGGCTGGAAAGCATCCACAGCAATCCACATGGTTTTAAGCTTTAGCTAGGCTCAGTAAAGATGTGTCATGCTCCTGCCAGTTTAGGGGCTATGTTTTCTTTTTCCTGGAAGATCAAGGTCCAGCATAGCCCTACAGCCTGTTCAAGGAGAACCCACAGAAAAGGCCTTTTCAAAGGAAACATGTGCTTAGAACAGAAAACATTCGCCTTACACACACAATATTTCACAACAAAAAAATAACTGGAGTGGAAAAGACCAGAAAAGTTCAACAGATTTTACAAAGACATTTCAAGGGGAAAAAAATGACAAAAAAGATGTCAGGTTTTTTTTCGTCCTGAAAGCTGCACTTTCTTGTTGATTTGTTTTAGATTTTTTTTTTCATTTTAATACATTGTGAAAATTTGTGCTGTGACATCAATAGACATATCTTAAGAATAGGACACTACAAGCTCTTTCCAGAAACCTCAAAAAAGATATGTACGTTAAAAAAGACAGTCTCATAAGACACCACTCTGGTTAGCCACTTTGCTGCTGAGTTCTCTTATTAAAGCTAGACATCACCAATTACCCTATGTGAATGAACACTAGATTTGCCCTTAGGAAAGAATATTACACAACATTTTGAAATGATGTGCAACATGAGAAGCTAATGAAGCCAAGATAAAGGAGGGATACAGGAATGGAAATGAATTATTCATAGCTGATCTTGCTGAAATCCAGCTGGATTTGCAAAATGAAAGGGAAATCCACAAAGGAAGGAACAGATGTTTACATGATTGCTTTAGCTTTCATTCCAAATACTGCACAACAAATCATTTTAAGTTATACATTATAAATAATTTCTACTCTGACAGACCCCCAAAGGCTTTTTTAAAAAATAATTTCTTTAATACGACAATCTATGTGACCAAAAGTTGACCTTCTATTAAAATCAGCTGATGACAAAAGTATATATTCTGACTAGGCATAAAGATGGAAGTCTCAAAAAATACTCACAGTAATGTCAGTGACCTACTATCATAATGAAGTAATTCGTATGACCAGTTGGTCAGCCACAAACACACATAGATAAGAAGATTTTGCACCCATTGAAAATATAAACCCAGTTTGGGATTGTGCAAATCAGCCCTTCAATTTGTTTGCTTTCAAAATAATATAGGGTTTTCGTTTAAAGTACAACATGTATAAATTAGTACTAATTCATCCCACTCACTTTAATTTGAAAATGGCTTTGAACATATCCTCAGGTCACTTTTCTTGGATCATTTCTTACCAATATAGAATCCTCTTCAACAAATCCCAACCCCAGCAAGTGTGGCTGAAGATTAACTAGGTGGGAGAGATACCCCAATTGTATAACCTGTTAAATCACATCACAAAAGACACAAAAGAACCCGAGCGAGAAATGGAAAGGAATGCCTTTGTAGCCAAAATGGTGGTTCTAGAACACATTTGTTGGGTTCAGCTGTGACTTGGCCAAGCCTTAAGAGAAAAATCTTAAAAATGACTTGCCACTTATACAAGAATAAAGGCTGTACCACTTACCTTTTCTCACCAATCCCTTTTCTGAGATCCAGAGTCAAGTAATCGTTTGCCCAAAACTGAGAAACATACATTTAAAATCTTTGGTGTAAAATCTACATAAATAAAGCATTTTTTTCTTGGATGTTCAAATTGTAGCTAAGTTTAAATTGATATATTGGGGGGGGGGAACTAATAAAATATGATAGCCAGAGCTTCAGTAACTTTTCAATGGCAATGATTATAAAAAGAAAAATATATTTTCAAGTGCTATCTCCTGATTCAACAACATATAAAACACTTAAGTCTTAAATTAATAACACAGAATAGAAATTGTAAAAAGGGGGTAACAAGCTCCAGGCTAAAAGGCAACCTATGAATTGGATTTATAGCATTGTCAATGGGAATTCAGAATGGCTGAATTATGTATAAATTTTGATGGCACAATGACTAAATTTTGACTTGTTCTACAAGCTGAAAACCCACAATGAATGAAAATTTATTCCTAAAACACATATAAGTTTAGAAACACTGATAATGGAATTGGCATCTGATGCAATTTCATACAGGATCAATAGCTTCTTCCCTAATAATTTCTGATGCTACATTTAGATTATTTTATGGTAAATTCTTACATGGTTAATACTTGGGTAAAACTTAAGATGTTACCTCTTTTCAGTAATTATATATAAACTGACAGCTATGTGCTGATTCAAGCAAGATCTTAGAGAAATGCAGCTAAATGAATCTGCATTCAAAAAAGTGCCTCCAATACAATGTTAATTGCCCAGAGGTGCGGTTATTTTCTATTGTATATTTTAAAAAATCATTTTTGAAGTAAAATGCTGTTAATTTTCAAAAAGGACTTAGCAAATAGGTATTGTAGTTGGAAACTGTATACCCAATTGTTATATAATATTGTAAAATATTACAGTATAATGGACCCCATTAGTACATAAATATTTCTTAAATTACAAAAAAACCCAACCCTTTTTTCTTTTAAAAAAAGCATTAAAACAGATTTTGCCAATGGCAATGCCATGCAAAATCTAGAAGTACCAAGAATCTCCATAAGCAGAAATTTAAAACAAATTTCTGCTGTTTCCCAGCAGGCCAAAAATCAGTCCAATTTAGAAAACAGTGCGCAACCTTTGTGGCCCCTGAACCTCATGACCTAGGATTTAAATTCACTGGAGCCTTGAAACTCTGCTTAAGACATCTCACAATTCAGCATTTTACTTCACTGTCCATTATTTATCAACCAGGGTTCCTTAGGAACCCTTCAGCTTTAAACAACCACACTCCCATTTCTAGAAAAGAACAAGAAAGACTCAGAACTGGTTAGCCTACTGTTTCTACAAATGACCCATCCTTTTTGACATTGAAATCCAAATGTATCATTATTAAAATCAGATTTGAGGGGAAAAAAAGCTGTCAACAAGGTAATGTTAAGAAGGGGGCAGTTTCCAAGTGTAGGAACAGCCACCAACCATCCAGATCTCTGATTTCAAAGTTTGTTCTTCCTTTTTTTTTTAACAACAAATAGACTGCTCCATTTCTTTAGTATCAGGCACTTGAATTGTTGGGAGAAACATGCCATTCTGAACCAAGCAATGTGAAAAGAGGATTAAGAGACTCAGCAGTAGGCTAGGCCTAATAACAAAATTTCAGCAGCAAAGCGGAGGCCTGGAGTGAGCCCTGAACCCTCCAGCTATGCTGAGACCTGCGTAAGTTTCCCCCCCCCCGACCCAAAAAAAAAAAATGCCCAAGAAGACGCCAACAGCCACTGTCCCGTAGTGCCCTTTTTTTTCATTTGAGTGGTGCTGCGCTGTTAATAGTAGGAGACTTTTCTACGTCTTGAACTGAGAAGGCATCGAGGCACTCTGCGCCTAATTGCCTGGGTTGATCAGGTCCATGCTTGAACCAAACAAAGCCACCAGCTGCTCTTCATAATGTGTTATATTCCTCTTCATAATGTCCATGCAGGGCCCAAGTAACCGCTCAAATGCTTGCACATCCATAACTGCACAGAAATACAGAGAAATGTGAACAGAAATGTTTACATTAGTTCCAAGGAGGCTGCCAATCCAAGCTCTTTTTAAAAAAGCCATGAGATAAATTAGCCAGAAAAGCAGGGGGGTGGGGGAATCCTTGAATAATAAATGATTTTATTTAAAGATCCCCAACTCCAATTGCAACCGACAATTGAAAAGCAAGAAAAATAAAAACTTGAGAAAGCTACTGTAGATATTCAAAACAGAGCAAGAAACAGAGCAAAACTGAAGGAAACAACCTATGGGGGGGACTCAGTACCCCAAGGCCAAGGAGAACAGCCAGATTTTAAAGGATTTTTGGAAGCTCATAGGATAGGAATCATGCAAATCTAGGGAATATTTAATTAAATGGAATTATGAGTGATGGGACAAGAATAACAACTGGCTTTTTTTGTTTGCATATGTATATACCTTAATGTGACCAAAGAGAACTTTTAAACACCTGATTTTGCCATTTTTACAGACTCAATAATTCAGTTATTACCTTTAAATTAGAACAGTCACAAAAGAGTCCCAAAAGTAATAAATTCCCAAGGACAGGCAAAAGAATCTTGCAAATATTATATTAAATGCTTCCCTTCACTATCTTTGAAATAGATAGTATTACAACAGGAGTGTCAAACTCAGGGACTGCTGCTTAGATCTGGACCGTGGGGTTGGCCTGTGGTGCCTCTGCTAGCGAAAAAGGGTGGCGTGGGGGCTGCCCACAGCCCCCCACGCCCCGTTTTGGCCAGCAGGGTGCTGCAGGAGGGCGTCTGTCCTGTCTCCTCTCCGGCCCAGACCGCGGAGGACAACTACAATGCTTATCTGGCCCTCCAAGAAATCCAATTTGACACTCCTGTATTACAAGATCTGCAAAGTCCAAATTTATAGAATCTGTAATTTTGGGCTATTTAATTATAACACTGGATACTTTGTAATTTAGCTCACTAAGGGAGAAGTTGAAACTTCTCACTTCCTTTTAACATTCCTAGAAATTTAAGTAATAATGGAAACTCCATACAGTATTTCCATACAGTATCAAGAGATCATAAAATGCTGATAGGCTTTGAAATATAAAGTGCTAATAGTGGGAGAAAGGATTTCTTAAAATTTCATGCCAATTTTCTAACAACCACCATATACAGTATACATTCAAGGAATTCCTGGAACTGTGACCGATTTGTATCACAAGTGAAGATGCCACTTGAAACAAATGATGGATCCAAACAGAACAGCATAGAAAGCAGAACCAACTGGATCCAACTCTAAGAGTAATTATCACAAAGGAAAAAAGAGTTCTTACCTAAACATTTGACTACCCCAACAGCATAGGCAGAGGCTGCTCTTGGTTTGTTAGTAACAAGTGCAAGCTCTCCAAAATAGTGTCCTTTTTCACATCGAGCAATTTCTACCTCTTGGTTTGCATCTTTTACCGTGATGGTCTACAACAGAAATTCAAGACACGGGATTATTTGCTGACAAATTGTTATGAAAAATATTTCACCTTCCGCACAATCCTGAGATTAGCTGAGATTGTCCTGTTCTCAGTTCCGTAACTGTCAGATGTCACATTAAAGTTTGTATGAATTAAATTCTTTGGGGTTATGATCCCTTTATTACAAAGCACTCTCCGCAAATAAGGTTATCCAGTAATGTGTCCCAATATTAGTAAATTAATATGATCTAGTCCTGACTTCTTGACATGTAACCTGTTCATAGGATATTTCGTTTGCCAAGCCAAGAAATGAGTGCTAATAGTGCACTTCTTAAGCCAAACATTTACCAGTAAAAAACCATTTGCAAAGGCAATTTCATTAATTAAAAATGTACGTGACTTAGTGTCCATTAGATGTGTTAGGAACGCTACCCAAAAATTCACAATAAATGTAGTCACTCACTATATATAACTAGCTAGGAAAGTCTAGGAATTATAGTACCAAAATAGCTCAAGGAAACCAGATTATATGAAGTATAAATAGATTTACAATAAAGAACAACATATGCAGAATGAAGCTCATTAGTAAAATAACACCCACTCTTTTCCAGGATATGTTAAGAGTGCATTTAAAACATCACAAAGGAGTTTTACAGAATAAGCTTGATTTTCCCACTTAACAGGATTAACTTCCCATCTCATTGCAACTCTGTTTCCAAATCCTATCTTAAGCTTCCATAATTGGTGACTGATCTATGGTTTCTTCATTGGGCATCCTCCATCTTTCTTCCAAGATAATTGGAATGTGATACAGTAAGGAATTTTCAGGAAAGATTCCTTAACTTTGTCAATTCAATGAGACATATTTAAAAATATTAAATGATTCTGAATTGTAATCATCATACCAGAAATAACTGAACTCACCTTGGTTTTAATCATGATCTTTACTTCACCAGATTCTACAATGAAAAAACTCTCCGCCTTATCACCCTGTGACAACAAGATTACAGATATCTTTGGATTTTCTGAAGTGTTGATCAAAATCAGTTTCAAACAAAGTAATGTAATTTCTGAGATTAAGCTAAGAAAAGCACACATCAGCACAGAGAAACAAATCTATGCCACCTAATCTAAGATGTGAAAATATAAATGAAAATTGGAACGATATTGGAATATTTCAATGGAGAAAGGAGATCTTAATATAGAGGTTACTGCTGCTTCAGAAAATTATTGGCATACTTTCCAAATATTGTTGGAGCAATCCTTTTGATTTTGAAAAGTAATTACTGTATTCTAGAATCCAAATAATAATACAGAATGTAAATTAGCAAATCTGTACAAAAGTACAAAACATAAATAATTAAGACAATATTTTTTACAAAACATTCTTTGCAATCCATTTTTAAGAATTATATTCTAATTCCGTATATCACTGAATTCCTAACTATCTCCCAAATTCAATATATTTAAGAGAATGGGAGAATTGCACTTATATACCTGAGCAATAATGCGTTCTCCATCTTGATATGTCTTTTCTCCTATTACATCAACAATCTTCATTCGCTCAGATGGCTGCAACAATAACAAAAAAAGAATTTAATATGCCCTGGCCCTTTCTTTGGCATGATCTATTTCCACAATGCAATGGAGGCTACATGTGTCATACTAACTTTTATATACCCCCTCAAGTATCTCAATAAATCATGCATAATTTTACCCTGAACATCTATACTCTGTGGATGTCATATACCTGCTTTTTTCCATCCATATTTATTCCCATGTCCTTTTTGCATACATCTCAACCCAAGAAAATGGACACATTATCACTCTGGTACTTTTCAGGTGTGTGTGTGTGTGTTTGGTATCTACTGAAGAGAAGCAGCAAGTGTGATTCCATCACCATTAGTTCTAGAAGCTAATGCATTTCTTTGCTGTCATTACTAAATTAATTAGTAGAAGGATGATTACAGCCTAGCATGTAGTCTATGATAACTTTCCTATCTGAATCTTTCTGAAGAGTTTACTGAAAAGCCTGTCAAGATTATAAAGTAATTGCTGTCACAGATGCTTTCCTTAACCCCTAACCTCCTCCTCTTAAACATTTACAATGCTGAGGAAATCTAATTAGACATGCTTTCCAGTTCATTTCCCACAAAGTATTTTACCTCCAGTGACTTAAGAAGAGGCACCGATTCAATAAATAATTCAAACATTTTCCTTTTCCTTGCATTATTTTTCAATATAATTCTTCTGAATGTTACACGATCCTTCAAGAAATAGAATGAAAAAAGATTTCTTTGGTTATTTCTGAGCTAATCAAGTTAAAACATCAACACAAACAGAAAACATACCTATATATAAACAACAGCTTTTTTGTATGAATAAGTAGTACATTATCCACTAGTATTAATTCTACTAATTTTTTTAAAAGGTCTACATTAATACACCCTGATCTAATTCTATATTTCAATGAATCTCCAAGTGAACAGCAGCTGAGATACTCTCTACATGGAACAAAGCTAAATACAATATCTTTCTTTAAATTTAAATGAATGCTTACTATTTACGTGAAGTTGAAAGATTCAAAATTAGAAAAAGGTGCAGAAGCTTCAATACCTTTCAGTTAGTATCTTCTAATATTTCCTTTACCAAAAATACCAAGTTCAAAATATAACTAAGAATCTTTCCCTTCTTGCCTTCTCATTGAGATGTGTATATGTAGAGCAGAAGGAGTATTATATATGTTTGCCACCTTGACTTATTTATAAGAAATAATAAAGGTGGAATAAAAAATATTTTTTAAAACACTTACACATCAGGAAAATAATAGGACTTAATGATCTCTCTATGTAACGGTACAGGCTGTTTCTCAGGACACCAATCTTTTAACTGTTTTTTCTCCCAAAGATTGATGAATAGAATTTGATCATTTAACTGCAGAAAATAAACCAAAGTACCTCACACAATATTTAAAAGATGACAGGCATGCAATGATGTAATTATTCAAATGCCACAACTATGTACTTGCACTAGGATATTTGATGGAAATAACTAAATCAAGGCATTTGCATAATCACATCAATATGTGTCATTTGCCTCTTGGAAACTCAAATGACTATTTGCCCTAAACCATCAAGGAAATCTTGCTGAGTTTAGTGCATATTAAACTTGACAATGACTACTACACTCGGTATTGATTAACCTGGAGAAGGGGAGCTTGTAGCTTGCCAGAGACTGCTACATTTCAGACAAATTCAATAAGCAGGTGATGAATCTAGCCATTTCTGGGGATTATGCATTCCCCATTCTGCAATTACTCAGTTGTAGGAGACTTCAGGAAATCAGTTTTTAAAAATGCAGAGCCAAAATAATTTAATGCTGTTTATATCAAAATCTTCTGACAACTTGTGGAGGAGAAATAATCTGAATTGACACAGTGCTGATTCTGCAGTGACTCCAATGGGTTTTTTTTCAAGAATGTTTCCATTAGATGGCAGCAAATGATCAAGTTGATTTGAGATTCTTCAGATCCTGCACAAGCATCAAGTTTTATGTGCGTACAACTGACAGTGTAATTTGTAACATTTCAAATGTCATAGCAATATTATTTTTGCAGTAATGTAGATATCATATGTGCATTGCAAACAGATCAATGGTATAATCATTCTCCTATGGCCCAAAAATAAGATTCCATTTATACAAGCTTATACCTATGTGAGAAAACCTGCCCATAATGTGCTCCAGATGCAGCCTTGGATGAAGTCCTCACTACTCTGGAATATTTTTATTTTGTTGACTGCTTATCTTTAAATAGAATATCCTCTGAAAAGTGATTCTCCACTGAAATGGTAACGATTTCAAACATAATTTTGAAAGCCTCCCTCTCGTTTTCAATGTTCTCTTTGTATGCTTGTGATTTTGATCAAGGAAAAATACTTATATTTCCTGGTTCGACCAAAACTGAAAATAAGACAACCTTTGGAATGTTTCTAAGATGCTATGTTACACATGCAGTTAGAAATACTTATCAAATAGGAAGCCATAGATAAATTCCTATTTTATGTGGATCCTAACCCTAACCCTAACCCTAAATCACATTTTAGGATTTGGGACCAAGATTAGAAAGATTCAACTTTCTGTGGAAAATCAAACACTAATTCTCCCTACAACATAAATTATAGGACTGTTGTTATAAGGATGAAATTGGAGGAGGGAAGTGTTTATCAGCACATGCTTCAAAATGATTTGGAAAAAAAACATTTTGTGCATCATGTGAGCACAGCACCTTTCTCTCAATCATTAAAGTTCCCATATCTTTTTTTTTCTGATTTCTGCACAAAGAAGATGATACTGTTTTAATGAGCAGCATCAACTTTTTAGAGATGCTATGCTTGCAAGAGGTCTCAAGCACATCTTTCTAACCATGTTCAAAGCATTTAGAGCCATACTGTTGGCAAGTCTTAAACTCCTGAAAACAAGGAAATAGTTTGCACTGGCTTTACTGGGATTATGGAAAATCGAGATAGTTTCTCGCTTTGCCAATTTAGGGTCATAACGACATCAGTGTGTATAGTGTAATGTAATGTATTGCTTATAAGCTGTAAACCGCCCCGAGTCTTCGGAATGGGGCGGTATATAAATGTAAAAATAAATAAATAAATAAATAAAATAATGTGTAATGACCTCTCTATATGACAGAAAAGGCTTGACATTTAAAAGTTCCCTCAGAGCTTCAATCAACAGTTAAGACAAAGTACGTAAACTAAGATAATTGTGAAGCAAACAAAACATTGATAAAATAATCTCTGGAATGTTGAAAATGACATTGATAATCACGTGGAAATAGAAGTATAGTTACAGAAAAAGATCAAAACTCATGAACTTATCAGATTGTTTTCTACTACATTTGGCCACTAGTTCAATAATACGGAACAAATTGTATTATTTTGTTACATTTATATTGTCTTTCCACCAGGAATGTATGTGTTAATTTCTACTCTCTCTCATTCTCACAACCACCTCTGATCTATGTAGGTTACCCTGAAAGACAAATGACTGGCCAAAAATTATTTACAGTCATAAGCACCATAGCCAGTGGCGGTTTGACCTATTCCAATATTCTGATCATTACCTTTCGCTAGTATCTTCCATTTACAGTATAAAACAAAATAAAAAATATTTTACTCTACTCCGACCAGTTAAGAGAGATTATCATTCCCATGATGTAACGATTCAGATGCTGAGCAAGGTGTAGGTGATTCAGGTTCTATTTTCTTAGAACTAATTTCACATGCAGCATAGCAGAATTTGGACACATTCAGAGAAACTACTTCATACCGATCTGATAATAATAGTTGCATGTAAAAAAGATCAGTGTTTCCCGGATATTTTCTGAGGTTAGGTTTTATGAATTGACTCTATGAGTCCTCATAGAAGATGCAGTCTAGCAGGATGTGAGCTATAGTTTCAATGGCCCCATATCCAACATCTCAGCTCATATGGTATTATTATTTTTTTTGCATTGGCCCTCCAAAACTGCTGTGGGAGGTGCTTGCTAGATGATCCATGCAAATTGCATTATCCTTTGTGTGCTCATAACATTCATTCATATTCATCACTCTGTTCATTTCTGAGGTAAGCAATGTTATGCAAAAGTTTAAATATTATCATTTAAAAATAAAATAAAATCAGGATTTATCTCCATGTCTGCAACTTTTTTTTCTCTTTTATTTACCATCTTTGTTTCATCTTTCTTCCTTCTGCTTTTTACACGTCCCTACAACAATGACTTTTGGCTAAAAACAAATACAACTTTGCTAGTAATAACACGACAGGAAGCTGAGAGAAATCAGCATGCTTACATTGATAAGAAATTGTGTTTGTGTAATTCAAGACATATTAGAAGATTTCCCACAAATAAAACTTACCAGTCCCCAAAGGGCTCCTTCTGTGGTGGCAACAATAGTTGCAGCTCTAGGAGTATTATACATCAAGGCAAGTTCCCCAAAACTGCCATGATTATCGTAGCGACCAACACAGCGAGTTTGGCTTTCTTGTGCTACAAAAATATCATATGATCCCCTAGAAAGATGGGAAAATAAAACCCTCGGGCATTAGTTCAAATGCAAAGCACTGCTAATAAAAACTCAAGTTTTATAAAAATAGAATTAGTTTATTCTCCAAAGTAAAAATAAAATAGAACATTTCCATTTGGTTGGAACAGAACATGCCCTGTCAGAATGTATCCCTATTTGTTACCACATACTGCCCGTCCCTTCTTTTCACTGTATTGATCACTGTGGGCAAGCATAGCTGAGAAAGAGGAGTTCTTGACTTACAGAAATGACCACAAAATAAGCTGCTAATCTATACAACTAAGCTGGGGTTAATTCCCTATTGCAAACAATAGGGGCGGATGCATCGAACTGCTGGGGGGGGGGGGACAGACGGAGAATAG
>JANHFL010004008.1:47876-59522 GCA_032468155.1 Oxyrhabdium leporinum | reverse complement strand
TACTGATGTAAGAGTATTGCTTATAAATTGTAAACCGCCCCGAGTCTTCGGAATGGGGCGGTATATAAATGTAAAAAAAAAATAAATAAAATAAGTGATTCTGTCAAACTTAATTTTTTCCTCAAATGATTAACCTGTCCAACTACCTATCTTCATTCAGAAACTTAGCACTGATTATCTGGAGAGAAAAAGGAGACCAGTCTACAGCATTATTCTGGTTTTCTCAAGACAGAGGTACTATTCAAGAAACACTTGTTGGGAATTATTTTTTTCTCTGCTTTTATAAGATTCCTTGGCTTGTACATCTTTAGAAATATATCAGATCACGTTACATTTCCCAAGGTAGCATGAGGACAATAGTATTCTAAAATGCACTCCCTAGAAAGGATTAATACCGATCACAATAAAAAATAGTATTTTACTTGTGCTTTAAAAAGTGGAATGAGGGAAAAAAAATTGGAGGCTTTCAAGAAATAACTTTTGTTTATATAAGATGCCTAGATAATTTCCAGAGTTGGTCTAGCGTAAATGAGTAGCTTCTGGATAACCCTGCCTACTCATCGAGTTTTTCGTACAAATTTTATTTGTATTTTATTATGGACTGAAATAGATTTGAGTTAAAGAAATGAATATATTTTAATGCTTATGCTGGTGGGAGATCACACAGGTAAATAAAACAGTCCATATTATATCAGAACTATTAGCAAACTAACTATGTAAATATGGGTCTGATAATTCAGTTTTCTTTCATAATAAAGTTCTATGGGTAAAACATATACACAATCTCAACAATATCAGAAATGAGAAACTACTGAATGAACCCAAGATTAGGAAAAAAAACTGGTTCTCGTTGAATATGCCTTAAGTGTATGCTTAAACAGCAAGAAGCAAATTCCTACGGAATAAATTCTGTAAACAGGCATATCAGATTTGGTGAAAGAATAAGTTCACAGTGGTTCAGAATAACATAAACAGGATTCTTGTAAATTCAGCCCAGACCCTAAAATTTGTGCTTTTTTATCTGTGTAAGATCATCAGAGGTGCTTTTAGATTTTGAATCTTCCACTTTATACATTTTTTTATTTTTGAAAGTATTATAAACTACACCGCATATTTTAAAGAAGGGATATACACTGTTGTAGCAATAAATAAAAGGAGCCATGGATCCTAATAACCTGATCAAACTGAGACAACTCAGTTAAGTTGAATTCTTCAGAATTTCACTATATACAGTAATCATTTCTTCCATAGTTCTCAGATTCACATTTATGACCATTTTAGTTTCACAGAAAGCTACAAACACACATATTTTACCATATAGGTCAAAAACTTAAGAAGGCATTCATTGTGAAAAGCAATCAGCACAGTAATATTTGAGAATGAACTAGCAGAGCTATCTTTAACACTTAAAACCAGTAAGTACATTCTTGTAAAACAAAAATCTTTTTACTTGAAATATTGCTTCACAGAGGTGAAACAGCTATCTGTGAAATGGAGTAGTTTTTTTAATCATTATCATCTATAAATAACTTCTATATATCAATATGGGCTTCTCATGTATAATTTTCAGTTGATTTCTGCAATATAAGATGATAGTTAAAATTGTGTTCCTTTAGTAAACTGTCTTACTATCAAAGTCCGTCCTGTTTATCTGAAACTTAGAAAGTTCGGCTTCCTCATTCCTAGTTGATACAATTTAATTTAACATTTATGTCAGAAACATTTCAAAACTTGTCACAGACAATAATTTGGCTCCTTACTGTTCAATGACATAAAAGTTGTCTCCATCATCTCCTTGGTCAATCACATGTTCCTGAGGTCGCACTTTTCTTTCAAACATGGCATCCAAAACTTGTGACAATTGTTCCTGAAAGGATAAAAGCATTTCAATTAACATTTCTTATGAGGACTAAGTTGTTCATTTATAATGCCCCAAATACCCTTGTCTATGCCATGAGCTTTAACTACAGAGGAGAAGAGTATTTTTGAATGGGGTGCTATCTCATTTGTTCATAAATGCAAAAAAATACAAATAAAACTAAAAATAGATTTTACTTTCCTATGTCAGAGAAAACTCCCTTCTACTTCTAGGGTTTTCTAACGCCAAAGAACAAATAGAAGTCTGCCATATTAAAAAGAAGAAGAAAAAAGCTGGGGAATCTCAAAGCTGACCATTAAAACAGTGGCTAAAATGCTATCTATCTGTGCAGCCATTGTTCTCATGGTCAGCTCTGAGATTCTTTGCTTTGCTGTTTTGAAATATTTTGAAAATGTTTCAGGATAAAGAGCTAGGCAATTGATAAATAGAGGTATGGTCTCCAAAAGATCAGTAAGTTTTGGCTATATCACATTTAGTCATCTATCTAGTGGTTTTGAATATTCATAGGGGACATGCCTACGAAACTGATTTCTAGTTGATCAAAATGACTAGGAAGCACCATTCTATGCAACAAAGAAAAGTGCCAGGCTGAGAAAGTGCAATTACACCATCAAAAGGCAGGAAGCACCATCTTTAAAGAAGGGAAAGGGAAAGGGAAAAGTTCACGCCAAATGATTCAAATTCCACAAGAGAAAAGATGGGGATTATTTCCCTCAGGTCTTCCCCAAATCTATTGTGACAGTCCAAACAGACTGAGACATTACAAGATAATTTCTGCATAGAAACATAGAAAATTGGCAGCAGAAAAAGCCTAGTGGTTTTGAAGGCAGAACTTCCTAATCTTCTACTAGAAGACTTCCTAATCAGTTCAAATATCACAACAGTAAAACTTAAAAAGATCTGAAGAAGCTTCTTGGATGCTTAAAAAACAACAACAACAACAACTCCAGAAAGTCCAGCTGCCTCTTGGAAAAAGCACCTTTGGGACAGTTATAACTTAGTGCATCGAAGTCTGCAAAGTCTGTTACTTCTCAGAAATGCATGTGGCAGCAAGCTTTGAAGAAACCAACAGGATGTATGATTGTTTTTACTTTTAACAGAATTTCAAAAACTCAGCCTACAAAAATCTTTAAATTTGTACATCAGCAGCATTTAGTTCTCTGAGAATAAATTTTATTACAGTTAGCAACCAATGCAAAGAAAAAAGACATAATTGCAACAAAATATCCATGTACATATAAACAGTTAAGTTTAGGATAACATAAAAAGTACAGACATACCATCCATAAAACCTGTGGAGCTAATCTAGCTACCCTGTAAAATCTGATCTATAAAACCTGTTTACTTTATTTGCTAATTTACAATCCTTGGTTAGTACATATAAAAATCAGTTAAGAGAAAATTGGAGGAAGGAAATAACTTTATGGCATACATTACAGAAATGCATGAAACATAAAATTTTGCCTGCCGATATGTTTTATCTGTAAGACACTTATACTTTTCTACAGCTTCAGAGTAAAATCTCACCACTTGTGCCAAAACGTTAGGGGCTATGTTCTTTAGCCTTAGGTGAAGGTAACATTCTGTGTATCTCCTTTGTAACCTTTTAATAACTGGATTTATCCAGTGAGTGGCTTGCTCATACGAGAGGCAGCTTAGAAGAATATGAATGCATTTAATTCTCCGTAAGGTTTAAGTCAAATAACAAAAGAATGATGATAGTCTGAAGGGTAGTGAATTAGTATTTTATGGCAGATATTACCAATCTAAATGTGGACTTTAAAACAGGCTGGTTGGTTTTTTTAACTTCTTTCTTTGGCAGATACTATCTTTGAAGATTTTGAAAGTACTTTAATAGAATCAAAGGGCAAGAGAAAGCTTCTTATCCTATTCCTTAAAATAAGAGAAAAATTTCAACCCCTATATTAAGGATTATACGAATGTTGATGTCCTACTCTTATCTTGCAACAAAATGTTTCCCTTAGTAAGAGGGAAGAGTTGTTTTTCAATTAACTAAAGTGTTGGGTGGTTTAAAAAAAGCAAACACCAAAATAAATTAGTGTTTAAATCTCTGAGGTTTGGGATGTATAAATCTCCACTGAATATATTTAAGGTAAAACATTGCTTCAAGAAAGCCAATTTTCACCTAAAAATTACTGCTTGAATTACTGAAAAGGTTATTGCTTAGATACACCCACAGGATAAAAGAACAGATATTTATTCTACCTTTATTAAAATAAAAATATACCCATATAACTTCCTTAGAGGACACTTGAAGGAGTCATCACATTGCAAGTTCAAAATTCAGGAGGAAAATATCTGAATGGTAGTAAGCACGGAATATTTGTCAACAAAAAGCAGATATTATTTTATTTTTAAAATGTTATTCCAAAAAGGCATTATATATCTTTTGCAGTTCAAATATGTAATACCTATCACTGTTTACAAACTAAATTTTGTATTTGTTAATGATTTTATCCACTGTGTTCTATGATTCTCGCTGCCCAGAGTTGTTGAATACGAGATGGATATGAGATGGACGGTAATAAATGTCATAGATAGATACCGTGCTTCCCCGAAAATAAGACCCTGTCTTATAATTTTTTTGCCACCAAAAAAGGCACCAGGTCTTATTTTCGGGGGATGTCATCCACTGACTAACCTCACTTGCATGTATCACCCCCGGCCTCCTTTTCGCTGTCAGAGGCTTTCAGGAATTTATTCCGCAGCCAGCAAGGCTTTCCTGAAGGCCTCTGCAGCCGATAACAGAGCTCCGGATCGATCCGGAGAAAGGAAAGCCTTGCTAGCCTTGCCGGCTGCAGAAGAAATGGGCCAGCAAGGCAGGTGTCAGAGTGTGCGAGGCCTGGCTACAACTGTCCAAAGGTAGGGCAGCTCTACCCCCCCCATCCCTACCCTAGCTTAATTTTTACCCATGTACCCTGGAGTGGGTTGGATCTTAATTAGAGCTTATTTTGGGGGTAGGGCTTATATTGGGCGCGCATGTAAAAATCAAGCTAGGACTTACTTTCAGGATAGGTTGTATTTTGGGTGAAACAGGATAGATGGATGGATGGATGGATGGATGGGGCAGATGTTAAACAAACCAGTGTTTCATTTTCTACAGGCAGCCAGTTGATATAGCAATGGGATGATCATTTCTAGTAAGCCAGCATAAATTATAGGACATCCTGATGGATTGAAAAAAATGGGCATACCTTGATGTTTTTTAGAGAGCTCTGTCCAATTTAAATACAAAGGGTAAAACAAAACCTGGACGGTGGGTTTTATTAACATATTACCTTGGTTTTATTCTGAACCTAAAATGTATTACTCCCATGTTTAAATATTCCCTATTCTCTGAAATGTAGCATATGAAAAAAGGCTAAACAGGGAATTAAAACCACAATAAGCATTCCTATTATCAAGGCAGTTCCACCCTGCCGTCGGTGATAGAATTTCAGCACAACTGAAATAGCTCTCAATGGCAAAGGGAAATGTGGGATGCAGGAAATTAAGATAGGATATGACTGATAAAAATATCCCAAATGAATAGCCTTATTAAAAGATTGTTTTTATATAGTGGTGCAAACATTTTACAATATTGTGGATTAGAAAACTGTGATGGAGTTCTTGAGTTCAGGTAAGAGAGTTAGGATAAGAGACTCAGAATAATTTTGTCTTAATTTTTGGGAGAAGTATGTTGGTTTTCAAGACTCTGTTACATTACCCCACTAGGAACAAAGATTTTTCCAAAAAATCCAAGTAGTTTTTGTTTCTTGGACTTGCTTGCTATATCTTTTCTCTGTTATCCAATTTACCTAATACATTATTTCTTCCTACAAGTGGTATTTAAATAAATTTTTAAATATTAAATTAGTACACTTTTTATTTGTGATCTACCCAAGATTATGTTTTTCATTCATACTGATCTTTACAAACATAGTCCTGAATCCTACCAGATTTTACCATTATTATCTTTTGAATTATTAAAACCTAAAATGCTGCAGAACATGTTAAAAACAGAAGGGATTAAGTGAGAGCTGTCTAAGAACCATGAAATAAACTTGGCAGCATTTTCTAAGAGAAGCAGGTGGAGGTTGGAAAGGTTAAGGACTATAGTAATTTGGCAAGCTGACATTCAGAGGGAAAACAGCTCTCTCTTATTCAAATCCTATCAACGGAGTTTTATCATAGTAGGTTCAGCAGTGTTCATGCAGTCCTTCTGAATCTTTACTAAAAGGATGCAAATTGTAACTAGGCAACCTGTAGCAAAGTCATTGTTAAGAAACCTCAAGACCTAAAGGGGTAACAGTTTTAGAAAATTTGTATTCATATTTGCTAATTGCTGTCAAGTAATAGAATATGGCAACAGAAGAGAATAAAAATGTTCAGATCGTCTTTTAGTAAAGCCAAATAACATAATCTTCATTAGCAATATCCCTAGTACCAGATACTTCAGGTTTTTTTAAAAAAGAACATTTTTGGTAAAGTGATGGGCAATATTTTCAGAACTGGATGCTCATTTAAATATTTCTGAATTTCTATTCTATTTATTTTCCTTACATTACCCATGCCTTTAAAAATGATTGCATTGAAGGGAAGTTAGCATAAGGTAATAAAACATTTATTCTAAAGCCCATTAATACTTTCTTTAATTTGTGAAAGGAAAAGGTGGCAACAGTTGCAAGCAATGCTCAATATTATAGTATGGATAGATTAAAAAAACAATTCAGCTAAAAATTTCCTACTCTCCATGATATTGAAAGTCTTAAGTCAAGATATACAGAGTAGATACAGTGTACCAACCACTTAGGAGTCAGCCCCAACAGTAATTGCTAAGCCCATGAAATAGCTGCATGTCCCAGAATCACTCTAGGTAGTGAGATAACAAATAATAAACGCCCTATATCATGATTCTTAAAATGAAATAATCTGAGCATCCTAATTATATAATCATAGACACTAAGTATAAACTAGTTAATAATTCTGGCTTGCTGAAGTGGAACAAGCCAGATTCCTGGATCTAGGCAACGGTGAACAAGAAAGATTAGTCAAATCAGTAATCCCTTTCTAAATAAGGTAAAATTATTTACAAATCTGGTATTTAATGTACATCTGACTGATGTATTAAAGTTAAATATTAAATCCTCTTCCTTTTTTGTACTGATTGTTACAAATTAAATATTCTAAAATAGGAATATTTTGAAATAACTAAGTAACTCAATTTCATCCACATGTTGCTATAGCCACACGTGTAATAAATCAAGATGCTCCTGAACTTTTATATTTTGGGTTTTGAATCTTCAAGTTGAAAGGTCAAATTAAAACAGTAAACATAGGTCAAGCTAATTACCTGATCTAGATTTTTGAAGATGAGAATATCTTTACAGGCTTCCTGCAATCTGCATCTCTGCTCATCTGTTTTTGGATGAACTACCTAAAAAAAAGAAAAAAACACAAAGTGGTTTAAACATCTAGACATCAATACATTTTAGGCTAAACATGTTTGGGGTTATAATTCTGAAGACATTTAGGGAGAACATTTTGAAAATGTTTTAACTGTAACAGGGAACAGTTTTCACATTCCTTCAGTAAAGGAGGCCTGAGAAGTAAGAAAGGAAAGATCTGGCTCCAACTATTTTACTAATTAATAATACCCAGTTGGAAAGCCTTCAGGAACAATTTTGAGAATCCTTTTGTATTCATTCAAGTCATAATAAAGAACAAGTGCTGCTACTTCATCACTTTAGTTTGTAACTTCACGCAAGGAATAGGATAAAATAAATTGTTCTTTGCATTAGCGAACAATATAGTGTGTTCAATCTTGCTTACCTTTGGCTCTGTATCTTCGTCCTCTTCATCTGGGTTGAAGGCTTCCGCACAGACTTGAAAAAGAAATATTTGTTATTCTTTAACAGGGCTGTCATGCGTAGGGAGGCAAGAACTCTGCGTGGATACATATATTAAATCAGTGCCATCTTTAAGTTCTTAAATAACATAAAATATAGTGTGAAAGATGTAACACTTTAATGGTTCATACACTTGGTTAACTATTATTCAGGATTCATTCCAACGAGGTAATCAAACAATAAAGGCAATACAATGGTTCTTCTAGTTGCACCATTCTATATCAAGATTTGACAAAAAAAGGCATAGGGAACAGGATTGCTCGTGAGACTTATATTTCCTATTTGTGTGAAAGGGAAAGATAGCAAAAACCAATCTCACATATAAAAGTCGGACACTAAGAAAATAATTTTCTTTTTTAGCGAATAGGGATGTCTATATTTGCACCAAGCAAATAAGCATTGCATCAACAATTTTCTCTGTGCATTTTTTGGTCACAATTTAGGAAGAAAAATAGTTCAGTATATAGTAGTCCTCAACTTGCAACCACAACTGAGCCCAAAATTTCTGTTGCTAAGTGACACATTTGTTAAGTCAATTTTGCTCCAGTTTACAGCCCTTCTTGCCATAGTTAAGTGAATCATTACAACTGTTAAACTAGTAAAATGGTTGTTAAGCAAATCTGGTTTCACCGTTAACTTTGTCCGAAGGCTGCAAAAGGTCACGATACTGCAACCATCATAAATATGAAGCAGCTTTCAGGCATCCAAATTTTGATCATGTGACCGTAGGGATGCTTTAGTGGTCATACCATACTTATGAAAAATGGTCATAAATCATTTTTTCAGTGCCACTGTAATTTTGATCAGTCACTAAATGAACTGTTGGAAGTTGAGAACTACCCATAGTCTATAATGGACATTTATGTTCAAAATTTCAGGAGCTTAACATATATTTAAAAAAGGCAAAGAAGCTCTATGCCAAGATTATGCTGAAATATTATCTGAACAAAATACAAGTTAATAATTATTTGCTTCAATGTGATCTGCTCTTGAAACTTTCCCAAAGAAAAGCAGAGGGATATTTTACATATATCAATAAATAACATCTTGGACTTTGGACAAGGGTACAAAATTTACATTTACTGTACAATTTACGATAGTAAAGTGCAAAAAAAAGGGGGAAATACATGGATCAGAAAATGTTAAACCATTCAATTTGTTTCCTCAATAGGAGCTTGCAAACTTGATCAGCAAGCTCATTTTGAAAGCATATCATGAATAGTTTCATAAAATGTTTGCTATGGTGAGTGTCATCAATAACTGTTGGTTTTAAAGTGGTTTTGCTAGCCTTTAATAATGGTATACATGACACTGACTTGACTCAACTCCTGATGAATTCATGGATACAAGCTATATAGCTTTCTTGGTGATAATACAGAAAGGTTTGTTAATGTATGCTTTCCAGGATGTATTTTTGTCAGTTCCCAGTGTCAGTCTTGGAAGCCATAATTGAGAGGCCTCTGCAGGCAGCCACACTAAGCACATGGGAATTAGAGAGGGGCTAGTTTCTCATACAGTTACATGGGTTTGTAGACAAAACATTCTTTCTAACTGTGCCAAGGTCATCCTCTCCAGCACCTAGAAGAGGAGTGACAAGACGGAACGAAGGATGATGGGTATAGACTAGGATTGGGGAATGTGGTGTATGATGGTGAAGAAGAGGTGGGTCTTTGCTTCTCTTTTGGGTGTGGAAAAACCTGAGCCTTCAGATTCAGGTTTATCCCAGATGTGCCAACATGGTTTCTTTAATAAACTTTTAATTGGATGAATTCTTATCTGAGTGCTGAGCGATTTATTGGAACTTGGATGGAACGCTGACACCCAGTTTTACCTCTTAACCTGGGATCTCCTGTGTATTTAGCTTTTTCAAGATCAGCCAGAATCTTAATGTTTTGTTACTGTATTTTTCTGTAAGCATTTTGCATTTTAAAAAATGTTTTAAAATTTTAATGTAAAAGATAAAAAAAACCTAGAGCATTGGGAAATGTGTTTGATCAAAACTGGGTTCGAGTTTGAATTTTCAGAAAAAAAGTAGAACTCTCGTGTATATTTGCCATATACAACCTAGGTGTAATGATGAAGCCGACACAGCACTAGGAAAGCCTAATCCAATTCTACCTTTCATTTCCTTATGTAGATAATAGAATCCAGATATGTTCAAGCAGAATTAAACCCTATTGAATTCAGAGAAATTTATTCTCTTGTTTATGAAACTTCTAATGAAGTCTAATAATGTTTAGATTTCAGCTTTCCCCAGTCTGATGAATGCAGCAACACCTATCAAAAGCCACCAATGCAGTTATCTTCCACCTAACCTAAAATCACTCAGATTTCAAAAACAAAAAGCAGAGAGAAAATGTTAAAACCACCTTGTGCACTTTTAAAGAAAAATGTGATTATAACTTTGTAAAATAAAAACTAAAGATGAAATATAATTAGGAAACCATGCTAAAATATTAAGACAGTCAAATCATCCATTGTGGCTGGTTATAAATAGGTTCTAGATCAAATATCAAAAATATTTATTACCGATTGATATGGCATGCATCACCATTACGCAAAGGTGGAGAACCACATTTCGTATGAGAGCAAAATCCAGCTTTTGATCTAGTCTAGCAGGGCAGGTAGTCTAGTAGGGTTAGCCAAAGGACCACAGCAAGGCCCTCCCCTACAAAAATGATCCACTTCTGTTTGAGTGAACATGTACACTCTCTTCTTTATATTACCTATTGTGGAGAAAATGCTTCAGGACAAACTGAGAGTTATCAATTCCTGCTTCACCCTGTATTTGTAGTTATAATTTTGTTATACAGAATTCATTGTAGACTTTTCCTATGGAGATGATGTTCAGGAGACAAATAAACAAAATACACCCCAAAAAATCCTTGATTGGGGAAAGTGTAACATGCCTCTAAATTGAGTGGATCATCCTAATGGGCCAAGTTAGTTTCATTCCTGCCATATAACAAGTTGGTAATAATTCACTTAACTTGTTTTCGAAAATATGTAAAATTATTAACCATCACTTCAGTTAAACAAAACATTTGGCAAAGTCTCCCATGAGATTTGGATAGAAAATATGGAAAAAATGTAGCTTGAACTATAATATCAACAGATGGATACAGCTTTTGATCAATTATAACAGCTGTCCTCAACCTTTGCAGCTTGGCGACCCGGGCGGAGATGGGAAATGGACCGTGTAAGTGGGGGGCTGGCACATGTGTGTGCCATGCAGCTTAAGTGCAAATTGAGCTGTGCGCACATGCGTGAGTGTGCCACGCCGGCATTCACATGAGTCGAGCTGCGCACACATACACATGCGTGCCATCCCTCCTCTTCACATGGTCCAATTCCGAATAAGCCATGGCCCGGTAGTGGGTATGGCCTGGGACTTGGGGACCCCTGAATTATAGCTATATGCATGTTTGACAATGGGTCCATGTCAAGATTGACAGAAGGAAAAAGAGGTACCACAAGATTTGGGTGGATTCAATTCTGGGCACTGCATTTTAGGAAGGACACTGAGTACAGCATGTCCAAAGAAAAACAATCAAGATGATGAGCTTAGAAAAAAAAATGGATGAGAAGTAGTTGGAGGCACCAAGTACCTTTAGCCTTGGAGAAGAGAAGACTGCAGGGAGACATGAAAACTGTCTTCAAGTAACCGAAGGGCTATTGTGTAGAGCAAGAGCTTTTAATTTTTTTTTCAGGTTGTAGAACCTGTTAGTTTAAAAAAAAACACAAATCTTGGAATCTCTGATCTGTAAAATAGTGGGTGTGGTGTTTCTGCAAAGAAAACAAGTCTTACCCTTTCTGTTATTCTATCAAAATTCACAAGAAAGGGGGGGGGGGGGGAAG
>JANHFL010004008.1:35486-47776 GCA_032468155.1 Oxyrhabdium leporinum | reverse complement strand
CAACATTCACAAGAAAGGGGGGGGGGGAAGCTGGGTATAAGATAAGGCAGAATTGTTCAGTTGTTCCAAGGAGGAAAAGGGATGATGAGTTTAAATTAAAAGGACACAAATTTTGACTGGATATCAGGAACAATGCCCTAATAGAGCTGTTCAGCAATGAAACAGACTGCCTCAGAAGGTGGCAGAATCCTTCACAGATATTTAAACAGAGGCTGTCTGGTGCATCTATCAGAAAGTAATGTGGGCTAGAATTAGATCCTTTCCAAGGCTTATATTTGATGATTTTGTAAAAAAAAAAAAAAAAAGTCTCCTTTTCATCCCAAAAAGCAACATATGAAGTTAGATACAGACAAAACAAAAATGAAACGAAACATATCACATACTGTGAGCAGACACACCCACCACAATATATGAATAAAATTAGCAGAATATTTGAAGGTAACTATCTGTTGTGGGCAAAATACTCCTGATATACAGTACCTTTTTTTTAACAAGAAAGAATAATGTTCTCTTTTGAACTTCATAAATATAAAGAAGTTCTAAGACTAACCAAGACTAAATTTGTTAAATAAACAAATAAAAATATTATTGTTTCTACCTTATTCTTTTCCAACTCCATACATCCTTTCTGACAACTATGGGCCATTAAGAATTAGAACATAGAATAAGAGAGTTGGAAGGGACCTTGGAGGTCATCACTCTCTGCCCAAACAGGAGAGTCTATACCATTTTAGACAAGTCGCTGTCCTGTCCCTCCTTGAAAGCCTTCAGTGATGAGGCACCCACAATTTTACAACAATAGCATTTTATTCTATAGTCTAACTGTACAAAAGCCTTGACAGATTGCCCAGAACTAAATAACCTTGGGAAGAATAAGAAAAAGTCAATTTCTGAAAATCTGAAATAAATTGGCAATTCCACAAATGTGTAAACAATTTGAGAGGTAGCTATACAAACCATAGCTCACTGGCAAATTCAGCAAGACTGTAAATATTAAAAGTGTTGTTCTTCTACTATGAGGATAAGTTTTCCAATGACAAAACTAGGCAGAATCACCTCTGAAAAAGGAATGAAGAACCCACCTCAGATGATACTGGATTTAATACAAGAGAAGTATTACTTTTTAAACTAATTTATCACCTCAGCAATTAATGCAGATTAATGTGAACTACTGTTCTAAATCTAAACTACAAACGACAGAAACATAATGAAATGATTTTTCTTCCTGTTCATTTTCACCATTTCATTATGCAACAACAGTTAGAAAAAAAGACATTTACAGTAATTTGAATGCTAAAATAAAATACATTAACTAAAGGCATCCATAAAATGTTTCCGTATAAATAAGTTTACACTTGTTGCTTTGAGTAAGAGTAGAAAAATAATTAGAAGTGACATGCCTTCATTAAAAAGTGGCACTAGGGTTTAGATTTTTTCCTAACAATTACAGCATGCTAAATCAAAGTGTTGAAAGCACACAGTTGTGAATTTTCTTACATCTTTATTCTTAAAACATGATGTACAATGACCGCACTGAGCTAGTGGGCAGGTACTGTTGAAATAATCACAGGACAACCTGATGCTAGCTGAAACTGAAGCTATCCAGGTTTTTGATATTTTATTAATGAAAGAGCATTGCTCGTCTTCCTGTGTAAAACACCACACATTAAGCCGTTTATGAGCTGCTCCCTATATTCCAGATTTAGCCAAGGCAAATATAATCCCTTTCCAAAATATCGAAGCTAGCATGACGTGGGGAGTTACTGTTATAAAAAGGTTATTTTTTTTTTCTTTTATGAAAACTAGAATGCTCAACACGTCAATTAAAGCACAGCAGGCACTTTTTAGGCTGTTCCCTGTAATCCCTCCCACTATGACTTTTCCATTCCAACTTAACTTCATGTTTTCTCTGAGTAGGAGACCATACTTTCAAACACTGTGGCAGTCACAGAACATTTTTATTTTTAAAAATGCCAATAAGTAGACCCAAACATATTCTTGAAAAACTGATGATGTTAAAAGCTTGCAACTTCTCAATTTATTTATTTTTTTTAAAAAAAAGATGAGCTGGGGAACTATATGGCAGGTATGTTATCACAGCAGACTTTAACATGATTTTAGGAATCATGTTATACATAATAGAGTGGACCATAAAAACATTTTCAGAAGATTGAGAACAACATTCACAGCAACAATCAAAAGGTTATATATTAATAACAGACTGGAGGAATAAGAACATTAAAATAGTTGCTAACTTTTTTGAAATAAAGTTGTTTTTAAATAGTTTTTAAATTTTATTAGGAGATATCTATGTATCTATTTTCTAAACATATGCCTAATTAAAGTTGATGGGACTTACTCCATAATAAAAATATACATCCTGTTTAAACTTTAGCACTTTATTATTTTAGTTCTATTATTACAGAATTTGCATTATAATTTTTTTCAATTCAAATTTTCAAGAGTCAAAAAATAATTATGAAAAAAGTAAACAAAGTTCTTGAACACATCAAGACTAATAAGCTTAAAAGAATATTCAGTAAAGTAATTCCTACACTAGGGGAAATAAATTTAAAGTGTGTTGTTATTCTGATATCCACTTGTTTCTTTCACAAATTTGGAGAAAAATAGGGAATATTCTCCACCGTGACTTTACAATTAAACTTACTATCATTTTATAATTTCTTTTTAATTGAGTTAGCCGCCCAATAAATTTAAATAAAATAAATAATATGCATTCCTAAAGCTGACCAACATTGGCAAAAAGAAAAGAACCCGGAAGGAACGAAGTAGGTAAAACAGATGGCAAAACTGCAGCAGGAATTATACGGGAATTTAACAACTGGAAATCTCCATGAATCATCACCTCTTTTTCTTCTTTTTACCTCAGAGGATTACTTTTAAGAATCATTCCATAATTCAATTTCATTTTCATACTTATTTTAAAATTCTATTGATTAGCAACACAGTGTGGAAGCTTGTTAAATTAGCGCTAGCTTGTTTCTTGTTTATTATTACACAATACTCAAAAACTGATTTATGAAGTATATAAAATATAACAAAAGTGTGCTAATTCAATGCAATTGTTGACATATCATAATGTTATGACATGGCTTTATTATCTTTCATACGTTTATTTCATTATTACAGGTGCATGAAGATACACTGTAAAATTTTTCACATATAATGCTAACTCGGCATTTTAATATATAACCCACCTTAGAACTGAGAATGGAGATACTGAAATGATAAATAGCTTCTACCTTTTAAGATTGGTGCCTTTTAGATTGACTGGTTGTTCCTTTCCTGTTCATAAAGGAGCAAACACCCAAGAAATATACCACAGGTTAGCACTTAATACGATAGCAGTGAAGGCTTTGAAAAGGATATTCAGATGCCAGGATGTGTCTATACCTACAAAAATAATTGTGCAGATAATGGTTTCCCTGTATGAAAGTGAAAAAAGAAACAGGATAAAAGGAATACTGGTGTTTTCGAGGCTGGAGAAGGCTCTTGAGAGAGCCAAGAAAATAAACAAATGTATCAAAGGGGAAAAAAAATCAATCTAGAGTTTATATTCAAGGCACAAGTGGCCAGACTCAAATTATCCTATTTTGAATACATTATGTGAACATCCAACTCCTTCGACAAGTCTATAATGCTGGGAAAGGAAAAAGGGAAGAGGATGGCCAGCAGTAAACCAGGCAGACTCAATTACAATGTCAAAGGGCGTATCTATCAGAAAACCTAGACGGCCAGGGTGGGGACAGGTCCTGAAAATCTACCCATATATCGCTAAGAGCCAAGACCAATTTGGGGCATATAATATTTTTTTAATCCCACAAGATCTTTAATACTTTAATGAAATCAAGCTTTCATATAGTTTTATTACAAATACTTCCACGGTCTATCAACATTTTATTATTTCAATGAATTCTGTAGAGTATCATTAAATTCAAGGCAGAACTAATTAACTGTTAATGGTGTTTTACTTTTAACTTCTCTGTTATATTTTTTAGGTTTTCTTATGCAGTTTTTGAAACATTTTCCTGGCTGAATAATTATTATTTTCCAAACACAATCAGAAAGAAATATATAAGTAACAAAAATATACTGTGAAAGTATTAAATTAAGACTTTAAATCATTTGGATTAGTAACCTAAGTCAGACTCCTAATGAAACAAATACATTTCAGCCTTTTCAACTAGTTTTTCCTTCAATGCCTTCTATCCTCCTAGAGAACACTAAATCTGAGAAGCAAAACCAGTGAAGCAAGACAAACTGCTAATAATCAGGAAAAAAAACCCTCTGAATATTCATGCCGATTGGTAAATTACAGGATTCATCAATAAGTTTCCAGCAACATATTCTAAAATGTTGTTTAAATATGTCATGTAAAAAGCCTAAAAAAGGATGCAGTCTGAGAAGTTACAGAAATACTATTTACCTGACTGTGGAAATAAAGGTATAATCTCTCCATATTGCCTTACACTTCACACATTTTGGAGCAGAATATTGATTGTGTAAGTGTATCAAATTTGGATCACTTTAAATTTGCAACACTCCATTTTGAGTTTGAAACAGATGTCTGGGGTTCAAGAAGCTGTCCTGCATGTGAAATAGGATGTTTTCATAATTTTGAAAGTCTTTTGAATACAACCCATATTTTTTGAGTTGGAAAAGCTACCTAAGAGCGTAAGAGTGAACTTTTGTTAACTGTTGCTTCCATCTATTACGCCCATCTCTGTTTCAAGCACTACATGTAGTATGGCTAGAGAAAGCAAATTTGTTTGGTCAGTCTACTGAGCATAATTTACTTAGCAATTTTTAAAAGATAGTTTTAAAAAAAACTACCACTCATATCATAAATGTATTATGTATTCACAGAGTTTTGAAAACTGTATTAATATTTGCATGTCTACACTTAAGACTTGTAAAGTGAATATTCTACTATTGAAATGCATTTACACATTAATTTCTTAAACAATAAACAAATATCAATATAATTTAGTTTAAAAAGCAGAAATAAAAAACATTATGTAAAGTCAAGGATTTGCACTACTAGAAATAGATTAAGAGCTAAAATAAACCTAGCATTAAGAAAAGGAAGCTTTTATTTTGCCATCTAGAAAAACCCTTAGTATGGTATTTAAATAAATGAGAGCCAGTTTGATGTAGTGCTTAAAGTGCCTGGATTAGAAAGTGGAAGCACATGATCTTTCTTTCGGCTTGAAAACAAGCTGATGACTTTGGGTCAATCATTTTCTTTCAGCCCAACCCACCAGAGTTATTGTGGAGAAAATAAGAGGCAGGAGCATTATGTACCGGTTGTTATGTCAATTTTGCAAAATAAAGGCAGGATATAAATCCACACTTGCTTTCAAGAAGATGACCAAGAGCTGTAGCAAGCAGAAGAGTGATAAAATGTCATTGATCTGGAAGGATGGGAATTTTTAGTCCTTTCTTCCTTGATGTGACATGTTCTTATTTTTCCCTTTTAAGTTTCCTGTGCTTTTATTCAAGAGATAACATATAAAGTTTCTTTAGTTTCTCAGTGAAAAATCATTAATGATTGTCACCAAGTTTTAGAAATACAGTTTTAGAAAGAGAGCCTGTGGCCCACTAAACAGAGTTGGAATTGTCAGTCATAGTTTAAAGGATTAAGTACAGTTTGTAGCTACTTTTGAAATAAATTGAAAATATGTTTGCTTAGTAAATTCTCAGAGTATGAGGGATTAAGCTATTAAATTTTAATTTAATCTTCTCCTGAGTTTTGGATCACTTAGCAGCCTTGACTTCAAATTCGGCTTGCCTGATTTTTAAAGCTCTGATATCTATGACCAGGTACCCTGATTTTGAGTTTCAGGCTAGAGCTAAAGCAGGTGAGCCTGCTCACAATCGATCACAGGACTTCTTTCTGAGCCCCTGGACTGTTGCTAGTATTTAGTGCTGAGGGATTTTAAATTACATGCTCTGGTTTTGAAAGGCTCAGGAGTTATTTGATTTATTCAGGTAATCTTTGGCCCAATGCACAGAGATGGACATTTTTGTCTCAAATGGGTGGTATATGATTAACAGCTGATCACAATATATTGAAAAATGCTGAATTGAGCCTGTTGGCACACAGATAGTTTATTGGTCCAGATGAAATTCATCATTTTTTATGACCTTTGGAGAAGGGGGGGGGCAATTAAAATGATCTATTCGGAGTATTTTATGGATTCAGATGAATTACATAGAACACTTAGGGATTTTCTAGATGATCTGGCAGGCAATTTAGCCAAGTGCTTAGTGAACCTTTGGAAGTGGGTATTGACTCAGATGCTTAATATGACTGAATAGCCTCTATCACCCCAATCCCAACAAGCACCTTGGTTTAGCAAGGAAGTTCTAAAAGACATAGTGGGAAAAGGTATGCTTGGAGCACAAGCCAGAGTGGAATGGGACAACTCACCACAGCCATCTCACTGTGGACAAAATGCTGCAGCCAACTTGCCACAGGACAATTCCAGGCAGGATTACTCAATGTGACAAATATTATCTGCCACTGTTTCTTTGACATTATTTCCATTGACAAAAATGGAAATAATTTAGAAGAAACAGTAGCAGATAACGAGTTATCTGCATGGATTGTCCCACAGTGAACTGTCCCATGGCAAAATTGCCATGGAGAGATTGCCACAGCAAGTTATCCTAAACCGAAGTGACTATTATGGAGCACAGGTAAATTTCATGTTTGCCTAATTCATGTTGGTTCATCTCCTCAAATATTGCCTCAGCAAGTTGTCATCTAGCAGCACCATTTAGGACAGCCATTTCCTTTTTGGTAAGGATGGACAGGAAAGTCCTCTGACAATGTCTTTTTAGGCAAGGAAATAATGTTAGATGCTCTTCATGTTTGTACATTCAGGAAAATAACTTTAAAAACATGCTTTTTTAAATCAAAACACATGCTATCTTCTTCCCTTGTTCCTTTAGAATATTTCTTATACCAAATCCCTAAACTACCTATTTATTCCTTATATAGTTGAGCTGCTTACATTTAACATATACTGTAGTTTAAAATGTTAAAACATAGCTGAAAGAAAGAACTGGTCTTTTGAACATCCCTGTTTCCAGTACAATTAAAGAAAGTGCAGCAGAAAGTAACCATGTTTTTTTGTATTACTCCAAAGCTTTCCATAGAAGGGTCATTTCTGAACATGCTTTTACATAGATATTTGTCTCTCCCATGAGAAAATATGATCTACACTTCTGCTTTATTTATTTAAAGAATGGTTAAAAATATCAGATCCATGTAACTAAAGCAAATTTAGTACAGCACTGTGTGCCAAATGTCATCATGTCTCCAAAATAATCAGAATTATGCTTGTGTCATCACTTTAACAAGAGTGAAGAAAAAATGTGTGAATGTTAAAAGAGCTTTTTGACACAACATGTTAATATTCTAATTTTATCAATTAGTACTGCACTGGATTCAACAGACAAATATATAACTTTACAAAGATTTTTGATAATCTGAGAAACAGAATCAGACAGTATTGTTGTATAAACAGAGCCTCGGTGGCGCAGTGGTTAGAGTGCTGTACTACAGGCCACTTCTGCTGACTATCGGCAATTTGGCAGTTCAAATCTCACCAGGCTCAAAGTTGTCTCAGCCTTCCATCCTTCCGAGGTGGGTAAAATGAGGACCTAGATTGTTGGGGGCAATATGCTGACTCTGTAAACCGCTTAGAGAGGGCTGTAAAGCACTATAAAGCACTATGAAAAGGTATATAAGTCTAAGTGCTATTGCTATTATAATGATTTTTTGGAGAAAATCAACTGGTGTAAAGATACATTTATTTGTTTATCAAATTATATATAGCTGCCCATCTTATCAAAAGTGAGCATGGGCAATTCATGACAATAAGATAAAAATCCACTTGCCCATAAAATTTACCTACCAGTCCAACTTATCTCACAGGATTATTAAGAAGTGGAAAAAAATTACCAGAGATTCCCATATATACCATCTTGATTTGCCTCTTGTCTTTGCAACTGTATGGATTTTTTTAACCATTGTCCAGAGACTGATTTCAAATTAAATGAGTTACGGTAGTTAACTAGTTAATTAATGTAACTGCTCATCTCACAGTAGAGACTCTAGATAGTTTAAAACATTTTTTAAAAAATACAAGCATGTTATATATGAAATATAAACAACACCAAGAAGATAGAGTAATTTCAACAAATAACAACTATATCATATATTTTAATTAACATACTTTTAAATAAAATTTTATTAAAAAATTTAAAAGGAAGATAAAAACTAATACAATCTAATATAAAAGAAGAAAAAATGAAACCTAATAGAGAGCTAAAAGTCCAGAAAATGACAAAATGTAAAAGGGGGGAAAAAGAATATCTATATCTATATATTCTTTTTCCCCCCTTTTACATTCTCCCCCCCCTTTTACATTCTGTCATATATATAGTGTGTTCCCATATTTTTTACAGCACTTATAAGTACAATTAAAAATTATCTGTTAAAATATTTTAATTTTAATATTTTCAGATATTAAAATATTTTTAAAATAAACATATTATGGGTAGGAAGGCAACTGATTTTTCTGGAAATTATTTTATAGTGAAAAAAATATTTAAGAATGCTTATCATCTGTGCAGGATCCTGGTTAGCATACTCAATCTGAGTAAGATAGACTTTACCTCAGTTATTAGACACTAATGTGGTTAGAATACCCACAAATATCTTGGATGTCAATATTTATGATCCACAGCCAGCCTGGCCAGCTGCAAGGCATGAGGGAATTATAGTCCAAAACATCTCAGGACAATTGGTTTCCTAGCCCAGCATAGTATAGTAGTTATGCTTTGGAATAGGACTCAGAGACCATGGTTTAGTGAGCCTTGGAAACTTACAGGATAACTTTGGTTCAACTGCATTATCTCAGCCCACCCTATTTCCAGGTCTGTTAACTTGTGATAAAATGAGGATTTCTGGATAAATTGAGGATTTCTGTCTAAGATGCCTTGACTTCCTGCAAAAAGATGACTTTGTGAAATACAAAATAATCTGTGACTGTATTTTATGCAGGATTATTCATAAAGGTGAATTGGATGCAGCTGAAAATTGTTGCTGGGAGTAAGCATATCTGCGATAGGCTGATCTGTTCGTTGGAATTTTTCTGGAACCAATTTCAGTCCTGTTGTAGCTTTTTAAAGGTTTGGATCTAGTTATTTGAAGAATATGTATACTCATATTACAGGTGGTCTTCACTCAACGGACATTCATTCACTCAGTGCCCATTCAAACTTGCAATGATGCTGAACAAATAGCACTTACAACTGGTCCTTGAAGTTCTAGCCATTGCAGCCTTCCTGCAGTCATATTATCATGACCCAAGTGCTTGGGGTCTGGCTTGCAATTACAATGTCATGGATTCCATTGGTCACATGGTCACCATTTGTGATTTTCTTTGCTTGTTTCTTACCAATCTGTGTCACTTTGAGATTTTCCAAGTCTACCACTCCCTAAAAAGAAAAGAAGGCTGATTGGCATGAAGAAGAAAGCATTTTTGGCAGTGATATTTGTTGTTTAGATTAACTTTTTGGGGTGCAGAATGTAAAGGAAAGTCTGACAATTGTATAAGGCTTGTGCTAAAGAATTCTCTATTTATTTATTTAATTTAATTATCAAGATTCAGGGCATTAATTTAGTACTCACAATAGAGGTCATGTTCTGATCCAGACCTGGACGGTACTGGCACTGTTTAATTTTTTTACAAGGACAACAGTATGATGTATAAAGATTGTGATAGCTTTGATCTGAAAAAAAAGCTTTAATGTTATTCTTTTTAAAAATAATAATAAAAAGGAACAATTTGGAATGCTCATTTCTTACCGTGGTACTAAAATTAATAATTGAAAACAGGTGGATATCTTCCTGGAAATCTCCCTGGCCAGATTGAATGGCATTAGAATTGAAATAATAATGGCTAAGAATTTGAACTATTTTTCCTAGTTGTGAGCCAGTTGATCCAACTGATAAAAATATATTATGCAACTGCACAACTCTTAATTGCTAATGTTTCCAAAACAATGACAGAGCAAACATTAAATTTCATGTTATACAGTAACATCCCCCCACCCAAAAAATTATGGGATCAATTCTGCTTCTTAAGAAATAAATACCTTAGTCAATTTCTGGGCATTAGCTCAGGCAATACAAATGTAACTTTCAAGATTTATAGGTACCTGAAATAGATTTCAGATCTTTAATGTTGCTCTTAAATCTCTGTTATCATCAGTTTGACACATTTTACTTTAGCTCAATTCCTAGCAAAGCTTAAAGTGACATTGTTAGTCATTATAGACATGGAACAACTGTACCATGTGAAGGGCTTCCTGTTTTTGAGATATATTTCTTCCTTTCAATAGTAAGAAAATGAAAATAGTGCCAATTTTTGGCATATATTTTCATGCTGTCTGAAAGCTGTATGATATGAGAAATTTGTGGAAAACTAATTAAAAATTGGAATTTGATTGCAATAACAAGTTTGCAGGCTTAAGCCTTACCGCTAATTGGTTTTTCCATGGAGTTTCAACTGTTATTAACTGTTACTTGATTGTCTTGCTATGAAATAGCATGCAGAGTTCTTGGGAGCATAACTGAAATATTGATATGATTACTTGGGATGATAAAAAAGTATGTATTTGTGGTTTCAATACATGGGTTATACAAATACTTGAGCTGACAAGTTTTTCAAAGTACTTGCAAAATGATGTCTTGAGATTTTGGCAAGGCATAAAAGAAGCTTGTTAATTAGAGTGGTTAATTGCCATGTTTTGACTCCATCCTTCAGCTGACACCAAACTGCTGAATATTTCATCTGTTGGATATGGGAAGGCATTCAGATAAGTATTCCACTTTACAAATGCAGGAGTTTGTGTTATGCACATTTAAGGCATGCAGCCATACAAAATCTGATGTTATATTTGAGATTCCTGATAATCAGTTAGGTCAACAATCTAGAATTCTTAAGCTCCAAATGAACAGTCTTCAGGCATGTAATTCCCATGCTGGGGATTAATGAGAATAGTCTTTTTTTCTCCACCTACTTACATCAGCAGCAGGCAGTGGAGTGCTCATGGATAGCATTATGTCCACAGATGCCTCCTGTAGTTCACTCCACATTCTCTGTCCTACCTGATTATTAGACTTCTTTCATTTAACAATGCTGGAGAGTCAGTGTGCAGTAAAAGGCCAGTCTCTACTGTTATATTTATTTAAGAAAATGCCTCTGGGACACCTGTGGACTCTCTAGGCATTCTTATAAAATGATTTTATAAAATGATGGGTTATAGAGCAGGGTTTGAACAAAAGTATTCTGGGAATTTGTGATCCTGGAGAGCTAAAAGGAAGTGGGGAACAGTTTCCCTTTCTGGCAATTACTTTGACTATGGCCATCAGAGTAGTGCATCTGTTTTATAATAGGTATGTGCACCTCAGCCCTTTGGCTGCATATGGTTGATCTCCATTTTTTATCTTTATATTTAGACACATAGAAACAGAAAATCTTAAATCTAAATTTTAGTCTAAATCCCAGCCTTGAACTGCTTTGATCTTCGAATATGTGGAATCAATCAATTCTGGAGGACATGAATTACATGTATAGAAAAGCATGATGTTACAGTATTGATCTATTGCAGCTGTATTTTTGCTTAATCAACAACATTTTTGCCAGTTTATATGGGTAATCTTTTGCCATAACAAGGAGGAGAGGCTGATTCCAAGAAAATCTGTTGCCATTTTTAGATCTCACTCTTCCTCCAAGGAATTCAACAAATATAAAGATAGTATGCTCTCATCCATTTTCTCCATAGAATAATCATGTTCCAAGACAGGTTAATCAGGGATCACATAATCAGTTCTCTTAATACACTTCAGTCTGTTTTGTACTTACGTTATTTTTGCATGTGTTCAATTACAAACTTTTCTGCTTTCTGCAGTTTATTCATTTCTACCTGTTCAGATTTATTTAAATTGTGTACAGATAGTTCTTCTCCAGTCTGCCCATTACGGTCGAAGATCAAACTGTCTCAAGTAATGACCAGCATCTCTGCTCTCCTCAGTGCATTATTTAGGGCACTAAGCATTAGATCTGTCTATGGAGATTCTCAATCATCCGGGTCATGGTTTCCCCATGCTTTTGTCAGCGTTCCATTTAGGTCAAATAAAACACTAGATACTTCGATTGTAAACAATCTAAACTAGAGTTTATTAAGAA
>JANHFL010004008.1:24313-35386 GCA_032468155.1 Oxyrhabdium leporinum | reverse complement strand
CACCCAGTCACATGATCAGCAAGCCACGCCCACCAAGCCACAGAACTGGTAGTGAAAAATTTTAGATTTCACCACTGGACTGGCCCTCCCCATTCGTACTCGCAGGAGCACGCTGTGGACTCCCTTGGTCAAGAAATTCCAGCTGGTGGGATGCAGGCTTGGCTTGCCCCACAAAAGCCAAGGGAGAGATTAGTAGAACTTATTCAGCAGGGGAGGAAGACATCTTATTTTCTCCATAAGACACAGCACACATAGCCTTCCTGTGCTTAGGGGCCACTTTAACCAGCAAGGTCACCAGTATGAGAAAAAGCAGAGTACCACTTTGTTCAATCCTGACCGGGAAATGCGTTGTTTCAGTGATTCACAATTTTCATTGTTCTGTGCATGTCCATGAAAGAGCCATAAATATTGAGTTGGGGGTTATGAATAACTTTTAGCAAATAGGCAAATTCACAAATATGGAATCTACGAATAATAGTACCTTTTCTGGGTAGGCGATATGATATACTAAGGCTCAAAATACTTGTCTGCCACCTTTACTAAACTATGAGGAAAGTAAAAAACACAACACCAGGATATGGTTTGGTGGTATACTTTATCTTGGATGTAACCCAAACATTTTAATAATTGCCAAGGACACTTAAGAAATATATAATCCATGTAGATGCTGAACAAGGAAGCATGTACGTTAAGATAAATATTATCTTTATTGAGTTGTCAGGCTTCTGAAAACTTATATTGCAATCACTCATCCTTCTAATTACATATATTTGTTGTTTAAACTTTTTGCGGTTTATATAAAATAATACCAACTAAATCATCCTAGGTATCAGGTTGTCAGCCTTGGAAGCCATAATTGCAAGTCCTCTGAGGCTGCCACATATAGTACATGGGAAAACGGGAGTGGGGGATATTCTCATACACTTAGAAAGGGGTAATAGACAAAACAAAATTATTTCCAAGAGAGTCAAGGACATACCAACCCGCACCTGGAAGAGGAGTGTCAGGAGGAGAACTGAAGTTGAATCTGAAAGAGGATTGGGGAATGTGACCTTTGAGTATGGTCGGGAGGTGGATCTTTTAATTTCTTTTGGGTGGAGAAAAACCTGGAACTTCAGATTCAGGTTTTTCCTAGATGTGCCAACATGGTTTTCTCTAATAAATTCTTACTTGGATATGCTCGTGTCTGAGTGCTGAATGGACGAGCGGAACTTTGATGGAACCCTGACACAGGTCCTGGCAAAGGACTTCTAGAGAAAGAGATACACATGAGCTAAATTGCTTGAGAAAATGATCAATTGAAGGAAACAGTTTTATAGATGGTTGTATACTTTTGGAAAGCTAAATTGTAACTAGTCATACTATGTCCCAAAGGTGCTTTTTTCCAAAAGGCAACTGGGCTTTCTTCAGAACTGGACAATTGTCAATGAAGAAGCTTCTTGGATCAGAAATGAAAAGTTTTCAAGGAAAAAAAAAACCAAGAAAGTCCAGTTGCCTTTTGGAAAAGCACCTTTGGAACAACCATGATTTGCGTGATTGAGAATATCCATAGACATTTAGTCATGCTATGCACAGACAACACAAGATAGACCATTTTAGACATGAAACATGAGGAAAAATGAAGCATGTACCTTAAAATCTCCACTGTAGGGTTCTTGGTTCTCTCTGAATTTGATTATTTTCTTGCAATGTTTCTTTACCAAACTAAGTAGGTAATGAAATGTCTTCAAGAAAACTGCAAGCCCAGAGAGCACCAAGGGCCTCACAGTTCAATCCTGATCTACAAATACTCTCTTCTATTGATTCTCTCCAAAATAATTGTCTTCTGCAATAGCACTACACTTGTATTAAACAACCTCATGGTTTGCAAAACTATATATTTCATTCTACTGGCATTAAAAATACAGCATTAGAACATGCAAAATAATCTGCTGTTAAGATTTGTCTATTATTAGAATCTGAAAATCTGTTACTGACATCACTATTTGCAAATGTGTAACAGTCAAATTATTGCACATTTCTAAAATGTTAAATATAGCCCTTTACCACAAATGAGTGCATGCCTTGGTACTGATCAATTTAAGATATTAGTACTCTTCTTTAATTCCACTTTCAAAACACAGGATTTTGCTTGTTTTCGCAAGAGCTGAACACTTTTAGCTACACTAAAAATACTATAAATTTAGTGTTTAAAAATACTATACATGTTTATGCCTTTATTAACAGGATGCAGCTGGCTTCTCTAAAACTCAGCCAGTTTTTCAAGAGCAGTTTGAATGAATCAGGCTGCATGATAATTTATCAATGTATACAGTAGAAAGTGTTCCACATGGTAGACTTTTGCATTATGGTAGCAAATTTAACAGCAATTATTCTACAGACATATGAAAACATAAATACACTTCATTGAAATGTTTGATTTTTTTCAACATATTTCTACACAGATATTTGATCCATGTCAACAACATTAATGAAGTGAATATAACAAGTATCATGCATCATTTTGTAACCCACTGTGTAATTTAAATAAACATAAATGCAAATTTTACATATGGAAAAACTAAGTACATTTATGACTTCCACACCTAAAAGTAGAATCAGATCAAGTGCAAATTATTAAGACATTGTTAGAAATGTTAGAAAGGATTTGAAAGGAACCCGTCTTAATGAAACCTTAGACAATTACTTTGATTTGCTTTTTGTTGCTGAAGTATATATATCGAAAGACCACTCTGAGGCCTAGGAATCTGAGAAGGGACTTAAAAAGTTTGCCAAACAAATGAACATCAATCATTCCACTTTTTTCAAATATCATTTACAAGGGGAGATGATTTCAAACAACTGTCAACCTGCCCAGACAAGGCTATCCCAGAAAACTCAGTCGGAAAGCAAAATGCAAGTTGCTGAAAAAAGTATCTAAAGGCCCCAGTATATCACCACATAGCCTTATGTGTCTGATAAAAGAGATATTATCTCCACCTTTAAAGGATGACAATAGAGTTTAGGACATAAACTTCGTTCAACTTCCTTCCTCAAGACAACTCTATAGGGTATTGCATGCCAAAACAACTAGACACAAAGATGGCTTTTTCCCCCATGCCATCAATCTGCTAAACAACTAATTCCCACAACATTGTCTTATGCCCTAAGATGTCAAACCACATGGTAGGGCTGTACAGTATTACTATTATTCTTCTCATCTTTCCTGTTACCTATTCCTTTAGCATCTTATGACTATTACTTTGTATCTTACGATATATGTTGATTGCTTATTTCATATCCTATGACTATCACTGAGTGTTGTATCTTATGATCTACGATTACTGTATTTTATGGTCATGGTCTATTGAAAATATTGAAAACATTTTGTGAAAATATTAAATTTAAGATCAAATCTTCCTGTCCTCATATATTAATAGCCAAATTCCCCATTTTTGAATTCAATCTTTCATGAAATATCAATCCCAAAGTTTATCCACGTGCAACTTGGTGATGGCTATTATAATAGGATAGTAATTCCTTATGTACAAACATTTTTCTTCAGATGACTATCCCTCAGAAGCATGCATATGTAATAAAAATGCTTTAAAATTAGTATGCTAAATGACTTCATAAGAACTATATGAAGAAACAAATGAATGCTAGAAGCTGCAATTTCCCCTGAAGGGACAAAAACACTCCCCTTTATGCACTATCCTGTTGTAATGGCAATGATGAGGGACCAATTACAAAGTGTCATAGATTAGAGGATGAGAATGCAAAGCTCCAGCTGCACAAGCGGCAGCCACATAAAACCATCCCCTCCACCCCAGAAAGGTTGGGGACAGATGGCCTAGGTTCAGAAACAGCTTTGGTAACACTAGTGGATGACCATTCTTGGGATCTAGATTGGCGGGGGTGGGGGTAATGCAAAAATCAAAACATTCTGAGATGTTTACAGTGGAGCCCTTATGAGCTCTTATATAATTACATATGGGGTTTTTTTCTTCCTACTGTTTTCCCATACATGCAGGTTCTGGGGGGTTTTTTCGGATTGACCAAATGTTAATACACTGGTTATGACAGGAATTGACCAACTGGCTTGTTGCCCAACCCTGACATTGTAGGTTGAGAGAAAGCAAGCGACTGGCCCAAAGTTATCCAGTGGCTTTTATGCTTTTGAGATAAGGATGTCAATCTCTTGGTTTCTAGCCTGGTGGTGTCTGGTTCAATAAAAAAAAAAAAACTGGAGATAACAGTGCTGAGCAAAGCTTTTCCACCTGGATTTTGCAGTTCTATCAAATATTCAAAATGAAATGTAGATATAAAATTGTCATGTTTGACTTTCTGAAGTTTCATTAACATACTCAATTGTGAATTCTATGAAATATTTAGCAACCCACGATCATAATGGAGCCTGTCCATTATGGTCACAAATGGTGATGGCTATTAAACAAGATGGCCTCACATAACAACCCCAACCCACTGCTCTCCCTGATACAGTTATTAAATGAATGTGCAGGTCATTAAGCAAAGCACAGGGTGCCATGGGCGTGGGGAAGTTTCTGGGAGGCCTAGTGCAGGCCCAGCCCCCTTGCCCCAGGCCTCCCAAGGGTTCTCCTACCCGCTGAGATGCCCTGCTCCATTCCCCGCTCCTTGGGGATCCTCATGGTCCTTGGGCCTGCTTTCCTCCCCACAACAGGTTCCCCGCAGACCCACATCGTCCCACCAAAGTTAACTTCAAATGGCGAGTGCTACCTGTACAACCCAAAACTGAAAATCTGAACATCACAGAGTTCATTTAAGCAACATATTTAAACAGGTTTTGAGGTAGGAGCCCTATATATACCGCTTTTAGTTCCTGGAAAAAAGGCAGGATATAAAACTCACAGAAAAAATAATAATAATCCATGGATCTAATTCTGTGAAGTACATAAAATAACACCAATGGTTGTTTGTTTCTCTACAACAAAAAGTCTTTCCTTAGGTTACCATGACATTTAGAACCTGGCAAGCTAATATAATAACAGCTATTGCTAGTCAAAATATAAACTCAGTTCAGTCCTACATATCTGAAAGCCAACTGACTCATCACATACCTTTCTGAAATGGAAGGTCAACTTATCATTGCTACAGAACTGCATACAATGTGGTAAATATATTCACAGGCATAACCTTGGCCCTCATAATGAAAAATGATTTTGATTATAGCACTACTGTACAAAACTGAAGTTATTCTGATTTAAAACAAAAATACTCTGACTCTTAAAAAAACTATTCGTACATATTCAGTTTTGAACATATAACCAAGAGCGCAAAGGTCAGGTCTATTGCTTTAAAACAGCAGTTGTCACAGTATGGGATGGAAGATTTAATGAGTCTAATGAGCCTGTGGTGTATCTTTGTAACAACTGACAGAGTCCATCAATAAAATCTTAAGAAGCCACTTGCAGGGTGATGATTGCTAAGGGACTATTTAAACCTTAATTTCTTTTCTGAAATTAATGGAGGATACCACCAAGAATTGAAACAAGCTCCCAAAAGAAAGAGTCTTAATTAGTGCAGAAAATGGTAACCAAATAAAGACAATAATGCAGAGTCACGTTCTTAGCATAGTGGTACCTCTACTTTTCAATACTGCTGTTCCATATCTCAATTACACAGTAAATGAATCTATCACCGTTTAATAATATAACTAATTCCAGCATGAAAAATGGAGATTTTCCATGTTGTCTAAACTTCAATGAAGCCAAATCATTCATGCTCCTTTTGTAAATTCAATCTTTCCACATAAAATGATTTCCCCACTCATCTGATTTATTCTTTTCAGGATTTTTAAAGCATTATTTTCAGTGAAAGAAGCCCAAACGGTAAACAGTATTTCATAATGTTAATTGCACCACAGATTTGAATGAATCCATGTTGAACTGAATAAAACACGAAAATATTACTTTTCTATGCTCTAGTTACCTTTTCCATTTTCTGTCAGAAACTGTTTTTTTTATTAATTCACTATTCAAAACTAGTTTCTCTCACCTCCTGGAGGTTAAAACATGTACTGTCACAATTAAATCTATTTTCAGATGCATGCTGCCTGAAGAATACTCTGTTCCCCTTGGCTATTTTTAAACCTGAATATATGAATTACTGAAATAAAGTCATTCTGAGATAGAAAATGGGGGCAGATAGAAATAAATGAGATAAAATGTGGTTAACAAGGTGAACAAAATAAGTTAAAACCAATTTGAGATATTAAACATTCATGATAAAACAAACCTTACTAAAATAAGTTCCATTCTTTATCTGAAATGCTAACTATGAACAGAAAATACCCTAACAACAAGCATATCTTTAGGAATACTGTCCATATTCCCTTTTCAATACTGTGATTAGTATAATACTGAGGTTGACAATACCTGTGAATGTTGCTGTATCTATACTATTCTTTTAGTGGACCTTCAAGAATCAGAGTTTACAGCTTGCGGAGCATCAAAGCTGTTCATATACCATTTTAAATTGTACTAGTAATTACATTCTTGCAACAATCTCTAGAGGAGAGGAACTGATTGATCTCACACACTGCTAAGACAAAAAAGTAAACTTCACCTGAAAATGATAAAAGTAAAACTGCAGTGGGAGATGAAGGGGCAAGGACACAGCAAGGAGACAGCGGAGAGGAGGGGAGAGAAGCAGTAAAAATGGAGGATACAGTAACATAGCTTTCAGCAAGAATAAAAAAGTTCAACTTTTGGTAAAAGGTTAATGCAAGCTTATGATTCTCACAACCTTCAGCAAAAGTATTTGAAATGATTGTAGTTACAATTAGGAGAGACTTTGGGGTTGAGAAAAAGCTGCACACACAGAAAGGTGTCTCAACTGGTTTAAATAATTTGACAAGTATTCTAGGGACTTCACCATCCATGCCAAGATCCCTTTCTATGTAGTAATTTGAATTATGTCCACAGCAACCATGTTACCCATGGCATTTTGGCCCTTCTCATTCTGTGGAATGTGTTGGGTCTGTTCTTTCCCACTGGACAACAGGCATTACCTGGGGCTTTGGAGTTATTTGGATTCGAAACATGACAGGGCTGCTGAACTATTACATGAACTCCAAACAAAGCTGTTGTGCTCAAAATGATTTTCTAAAAGACTTTACCAAATGTGATATAGCCATCAGGGCTGGTGTTGTGTTGTTTCCTTCTCTCTCAAGGTTGCATTTTTATCAGCTTGCCAGATGCAAATAGGCAGCCAGAAGCTTCCTACTTACCTAGAATATTTGCAGGCAAACACATCTGCTTCTAATGAAAGACTGGACAGGGAAAAAGAGTCTTTTTGCTTTCTCCTGGTCTGTTGGGAGATCCTACCCATGTATTAAGCAGGGTGATTAATAACGTCAAAAAAAAGAAAGAAGATACATAATGGCTTCTTTTTGGCATCCATTGGCTTCCTCAATTATTCAGTGTGCATCAACAATAACATTTCATGTTCTGTGGCCTTATCTAAAGTTCTGGCGTCTCTTTTTCCATGCAGGGCTCTAAACATGTTGGATCATTCTAGGTCTTATTTTGCTAATGTGTGAATTTAAGATATTATACAATCCTTGCACGCTCTTGTTACGTTTCCTATATTTGGTACTGTTATATAGAATGACCTCTTTTAATCTGTTGCCCACTATGGATTTGCTAGTATAGCTTGGTAAGAACCTTTAGTGATTCTTCTTCTGAGCTTACCGTATTTCTGTGGGTATTCCATCAATTTCTATACTTTTCCAACTTCCCTAAGTGCTGACCTAACTTTATCATCTAGTACTACAGGTCCTTGAAATAGGAAATATCTTCTAATTATCTTGGCTGTTGACAACTGCTGTACTATGTTTTAATATACTCCTTCCATCTGTTTGATTTTCCTTGAACTGCTTAGTATCTGTTCATTGGTATCTTTCAACAGACAGCTCAAAGTTGGAGTTATCTTCCGAGTTCAGAGACCTTTTAGAAGACCTTCCATGTTTTTCTACATCTGTTTTCATCTTCGATGACTTTACAGATGTTATTATAGCACTGTCTCTTGTCTCTTTGAACAACTCTCTAAAATTCTTCATTTAACTCCTTCCTGAGATTTTTTAAAATCTTTCTTGGGTTTGATTTTTCTCCTTGACAATTTTCACTGTTTTTTGTTCTGACATCCATATTGTATTCATCTATTTTTTTTCATCTTTGGAGACTCTTCAAATTCATCCTTAAAGTGTTATTTAAGTTTATTCTACAGTTCCTCTGGTTCTCTTATCAATGAGGTTCAGGACCTCATTCAAAGTGATTCCCAATGTTTTTCTTGAAAATGGTGAGAATATGCTCAAAAACATGTTGTGAAAAGTGATTGGCTTTTTTTTTTAAGATTACCTTGGAACTTGCATGTGAATAGTTCATGGTCTGTTTCATAGGATGCACCCGACTATGTGTTTGAATGTTGTAATCAGGGTCCCCCACTTCTTTTAGAAATAATGTAGTCAGTTTTATTTCTGTGTGCTCTATCTAGTAATGTCCTCTATCTAGTAATGTAACCACTGTTGTGATTGTTTGAATACAGTGTTCGCAATGAAGGAATTGTCTGGTTGTCAGAAATCAACAGATTGGTCTCCTGCTTCATTTCTGTTTCCTAAGTCATATGACGCAACTTCATTTTCCTCAATATTTCCAATTTGAACATTCCAGTCTCTAATCAGAAGCAAAATGCTTTGCTTCATGTTCTGTCAATTACAAATTGAACTTGATCATAAAACTCATCAACTTCTTCTGCATCAAGTGACTGAAGCAGAAACTTGGACGACTGTCATATTAAAGTGTTATCTACAAGGTCAAACTGGTATTATTTGGCAATTGATTGCATTGTAGCCAAACACTGTTCTTGCTATACTCTTCCTAAAAGCAATCCTATTCTTTGTTTTTCATGTCCTGAGTTTAAATATTTGCTTAAATTCTTCACTACAAGTCAATGACCCAGACGAAATAAAACTTACTAAATCTACAATGTAGACGTTAAAATAGAATGTACACAATAAAATAAAGTAAGATACACATAAGAAAAAATATACAATCATACTTGCACTATTTTGGTACCAGCAATATACAAGTTTTACAAGCAGCAAAAACAAACTTTCCAACTGCAAGAGTTACCTTTGGTCCTTATCTGCTAGTAAAAACTCCTCATAAAATTTGTGTCTCTCCCAAAAATGGAGTTAGGAGCTCTTTGGGTATGTTGCAATGGAAATTACTATATAATATCTGTTTGTATTCTTTTACCAGCCACAGCATGTCTCGAGTAGCAAACAGCTTGCTCTACCAATGTTAAAAATGTTCACGCTTATGTTCCACGTTCCTACTGTAAATTTTGTCTCTGTAACTTTGGATTTTCTTTTCCTGTATGGCAACATCAGCAACTAGATATCCTGAAGCCTTTAATCTAGCCATAATCATCAATACCATTAGAACTCTAAAACAATCCTCGCTTTTTTCTCAATAGCATGCTAATAAACTATCATTTGCCATCACGTTATTATTTAAAGTTTTATATCAATGTGGGGTTTGCTTGGAAACACAGGAGTGGCTTTTCGTGGTCTTTTCCCACACAGTATGAATTGATATCCTAAAATTATCATCTGCCTCTAGCATCTTCCTATATTGCTGTTTCCCAATATAGGTGCATGTTTGTTTTATCTGGGCAGCTGGGATGACCTTCAGGCCTTGAATAACCCTGCTGGGAATATACTCTTGGCATACAGTATACTCCTAGTGTTCTGCACTCATCCCTCCCAGCAATATCCCATCCCACCCCACTCCAGTGTATGGAGTATATTTCATTATGCTTTTCTCTTTGTAAAAATGTCTTTTAAAATAAAGCAAGAGTGAAACATTTGGGATTAGTCTTTTATGTATTTATCCCAAAATCTATTACATTAATTTTGGATACATAACCTCTTATAAATTGCTTGTTTATAATGAGCTCAAAGGCCAGGTTATTAAAAAAAAAGATATAATCCACTCTGCAAAATCTTGAATTTAATCCTTGATTTTTTATTGAGCCAGATGTAGTTCATTACTTGTTTATGCTTTGAGTTGCTCATTTAACTCCTGGAAGTTTATTTTCTTGAAAGTTTCATTGTCAAATGAAAAGCCAATAAAAACAAAAACGGGGAGGAGGAGTAAACTTTGTTTTGTGCCTTTCAGTATAGTACATTGTTGTGATACAAAATCATTTATTATCATGTTTTCTTGCTTATGAATATTCTGTATTTATATAAAAAAAATTAAAAGCCACAGTTCATCTTTTAGTTGCAATAATAAGCATAAAAGATCATGCTAAATTCTAAAAAATATAATCTCCACCAAAAAAAGATCATGGCCACTTTTTTAATAACCTCCAAAATATATCCATGTATCTTTTCAGAACAAATTCAGCCTCATCAGGGTTATTACTTCAGTTACAAATAATTTCTTTCCTTCTGAGTACTGCCAGGAAAAGCTTACATTCTGCATTTAGAAAAGAAATAGGTCTCTATGACTTTGGGCAAATCTTTGCCTTCTTTATAAACAAGAACAAAGACTTATTTCTATGATGAAAATTTTTCATGTTCCTAATTCTTGTGCATTATATGAATTAAAGATTTAACCAGAATATTTTAGAAAGTGGTGAATATTTTTGCTTTTGCATCCATTTTTGACCATTTTTGTCAAATTGAGCAGGGGGTTGGACTAGAAGACCCCTTCCAACTCTGTTATTCTGTTAATTTCAAACTGGAAAGGATTTTTGGAAATGTTTGCCACTGGTTACTTCCTAGGCCTGAAACAGAAGCTTTATATTGGCTGCTTTATTTATTATTATGCACCAGAGTTGCTTTAGATGTGATGGACAGTTATATAAATTACACATATATATTAATTAATTCACAATTAAATAATGATATCCAGGAAAATTACAACTTCTGTGATGTTCGTAAATCCCTTATTCATTTGTATTTTTCTTTCTTATTGTTCCATTTCTTTGCTTAATTTATATTTCCTTTAAAACGACTAATGGACATATTTTTTTAAAGCAGCA
>JANHFL010004008.1:9130-20185 GCA_032468155.1 Oxyrhabdium leporinum | reverse complement strand
CCCAATGACTTGTCTGCCATAGACTCAAATGTTTATCTGACCACTGCCTTGTGGTGGCTCTTCCTTCTATCTTTCAAAGCAATTCCCTATGCCCTCCTCCAGTTTCAATACACTTGGGTACTTAGCTAAGATAGTTTTAAGGGCCCCAGTTATAGTGATGCACAGTAAAAGTCACTTCCAGGTAGTTTTCTTAAAAAATAAGTATCCTTTTCTTCAAAATATTGCTTTCCTAAGGATTAGAAAACACTGAAATCACGATGCAGAATGACCAGATTTGAGGAATTTGCATTATTTAAAGTCTGATAAAAAGTAATAATTTCATAATATTAATTTCAATAGATAATATTGAATAAAGTGATAAATAGGCTTGGATCCAAGTCATAGGGCTAAATTTACTGGGATGTAAAAAAACCCCACCAAACCCATCCCAGAAGAAGGCAATGGCAAATTACTTCCATATTGTTGACAGCTTCATGCAATCAGCAGGCATCAAATTCAATTCAAAGGAGAGTTTAACATATTTATTATTATTTAAAACTTAGTGATTAAAATTCAGTATATAAATAGTAAAAGCATGAACAATAGATCGCTTTAATTCTATCATATTAAAAATAAATCTATATTAAAACTGGACTATAATTTCAATATAAATTTATATTGTACTTAGGCCCATAAAAAGTAACAATTTAGGTTATTTCAATTAGTTCTTAATGAAGCAGCGTACTAAGAAGTTATAAAATTTGATGGGGTGATTCAACAGATTTGCTTTTACATGAAGCTTTAAAGTCTTTACATAACATTACTAGAGTTTTAGAAAGGTACAAGCTTATGAATTGCAAATGTTTTTCAGTTCAAACATTCATTTTTCTGAAGTTTATTTTATTACTACAAATCTATGATATTGTTCAACATAACAATATTATGATTTTATTGCTGTGCTATTTGTAGTTCTCTGTTTGATGTAATTTAGTCCTATATTGTTCTGAGGAATATAAGATACTCAATCATTGTTTTAATTGGAGAAGTATATAACCCTTGGTAAATACAATAGATATTAATAAAATCAGAAATTTGGAACAAAATAAGGCAGTCTGTCATGTTTACTGTGAAGAAAATTTAAAAATATTCTATCCTCTCAATGTTTGTTCAAGGAAAGGCCTGGATATTTTGGTCAATATTATGATTTTTTCACTTTTTATCTCATAAACTTAATTTTAACCTTTATATTAGTAAAAGCAAACAGCACCCTTACTAAAACAATCTAGGGCTGCAATTTTTCTTTTTCTAATGTTCCTGAAGTCAATACTTGTTTTTTTCAACACTTCCAGCTACACAAAGTATTAATTTTTGCAAATCCTTTTTTTACTATTTGGCAACACTGGAAAATACACACACACTAAGATAATCACTGAAAAAACTGTTTAAATTATATGATAAAAGAATACTGACCTGATACTCTTCTGTTAAACTTGTTAATAACAGGAGCTGCAACAGAAACAAAAAAGTCTGGTAAGTTAGGAAATAACTGGTTGATAAAATTATTAAAGAGGATCATAATTATCTAACAACAGATTTATCAACTTATCATTGGCTTATTATTATTATTATTGATTTTAATTAAACTTCAAAAGCTTTAACTGCATATTTAATGTTAAGATTTTCCTGAATTTAACTTGAAGCCCTGACAAAAAGACACCTCTGGTTGACTAAAGTAAATTGCTGCTTAAATGTCAGGTTGGCCGATATATCTAAAATACAATAAAATGCAAAGCTCAGTAATTTGTTAGACGAAGGTCTTTCTTTGTAGGTAAGAACTACCTAAAGCAATTTGCTGGAAGGCAAAAAGAATTTTTGATGGCATCTCTTCTCCTACATATTAGTCTGAAGAACCCTTCCCCTTCTTCTGAAGCTGCTTTTCACAGATGAATAGTGCCTTATTTCCACCCTTAACCTGCTACTAACAAGCAAAATTTCTTTCATAGGGAAATATGAAAATCTAGGGGGAAATTGCACAATTCCTCATTGTAATCCTTTCTCCCAGCATCCTTTATTTTTCCCTGAAGAACTGGAGCAAATAAAAAAATCAGCTATATAATAGTCTCTTTCAAAATAACTTGGGGGAAAACATTAATGTAGTGAAATCTTTCACTTCCCCCAAATTAACTCTAGCATTTTACGAGAGAAAAACATTTTCTGCCTAGAATCATTACATTTCCAGTGTTTGAAGACAAACAGTAATTGCATGAGGAGAATACATCCCTGCTTTTACGCCATTGTCATTCTTTATACAAGACAGGAAAGGTTTTAGATCCTTGTGGGTTTTATTGCTCACTTTGGTAGAGGTGCGCAAATCTGTTCCTGTCAGCATGGTAAGGTCTTGAAGACCCACAAGTGCAGTGGCATGGTCAGCTATGTATTGTTATCCTGTAGATTAAGAATAAGAAACGGGTACTTCTGAATGCTCAGACAAACTGTTACAGTCTGCCTTCGAGATCCACAAAATACGGCATCTTAAGGAACTAAAAAGAACAACTTAGCCCAGGATATTGTTTCTCATACTGTAGTGGTTACCTAAGTGCTTTGGTGTGCTTCCAAACAGAGGAGCAAGATATACCCTTTCCTGACATTGTTCCACTGTTATCTCTAGTATTTTAAGAAGTTTTAGTTTTTATCACCCACAAATTTGGCTATCTCATTGACTAACCCGTAGGACTCAAGAAGTTTATGATCAAGTTTGCAAAAAACAGCACAAATCCTTAAGAAATTCTTTACAAATTTCCCTCCACAAAGAAAAAAATCTCATTTATTTCCCACTTTTTGCTTTCTTTCTTTTTAATCAAAACTTAAAAGGTCTTCTTATACCATGATAATAAGGTTTACTCAAGAGTGTTTGATGAGGACGTTTGTGTAAATTCAAACATGCAACACTGACAGAGTCACCTTCATTCAACTGCTAATTGACTTTAAAAAAAACAACCCTGAAGCTTAGTGAGGCAGGACTTAACTATGTGGAATCCATGCTGATTTTTTTTCAAATCTTCCTCAGTTCCTTTTTTAAAAAATGGTGTTATATTATTTCCCTGATAGTTTTCTGGCATTTCAAGAGATCCAAATGTCAAGCCTCTTTATCCCTAGTCCATTTTTCAGAATTTTCTAACCATTTAGTATTCAAATGTGACTATATTATAGTCTGTTCTCAATTTCCACTTGCATGTATAATGACAGAGCATTGTGGTTGCTGTTCCCTATCAGTAACACTACAACATCTTGCATTGGATCATGAACCTCATTTAGGATGAACTTTAGAGTTGTTTCCTGTCTCATCCAAGTCTATCTCTTCCATGGCTGCAGTATTTAGAAATGGTTTTTGTCATCATATGAGCATGAATACTCAGTATACGTAAGAATACCTGAAGTCCCCCTTCCAACTTCTCCATACACTTATTTCCTTCACCCATCAACATCATCGTTGGTACTTGGATCAGTTGAACAAAAGCATATCTTGGCACATAATTTGTATGTGTAATCATATTTTATAAACTTATATGCCACCTGACTCCAGACGACTCAACAAAAATCAAAGAAATCTGTAGTCAGATACTGCTGGTATTAGATAGATATTAAGCTTTATTTATTAGCCAGATATTACAGGTAGTTCTTGACTTACAAACTATTTGTTCAGTGATCATCCAAAGTTACAATGGCCCTGAATGGCATTTATGACTGGTCCTCGGAGTTCCAACTGTCCCAGCACCCTCATGATTGCATGTCTATGAGCTGGGCAGTTTGCAACCAATTCACACTTACAACCAGTTGCAGCACTCCATAATCAGATGATCGCCACTTGCAATCTTTCCTGCCAGCTTCCCCAGAGACGCGGAATCTGAATTTTGATCACATGACCATAAGGATGCTGCAATGATCATGTGAAAAACGGTCAGAAGTCACTTTTTTTCAGTGCAGTTGTAACTTCAAATGGTCATTAAATGAATGGTTATAAGTGGAGGACTAGTATTGCAATTTGCTCTTTATGGGGCTGCCTTCAAAGATGATTTGGAAGTTTCTGCTGGTCCAGAATGCAATAGCCTGAGAAATAATGGATATAACTTGTCTCTCATAGGTAACATCATTACTTCAGGAGCTAAAATGATTGTCAGTAGGGTCCTGGGTGCAATTGAAGATGCTGATGTCACTTGTAAATCTCTTTATGGAATAGATGTGGATGTCTTTGGGACTGCCTTCTCTGGGAAGAATCTGCCATTCTAATGAGATATAGCAGGGAAGAGTTTCTATTAGTCCTTGAACCGTAGGAAATAAAGAAAACATGCAATGTTCCCTTTGTTGCTTAATGTCTTTATAGATAAACATAAATGTAAAAATAAAAATAAATATAAGGAATGCTTGTGGTTATGATAAACTTGAGTTATTTATGGGGACGTGAATGCATGTGTTCCTCTGTATACAAATGATACTGTGCTGGCTGAAAACCCAAACATTTTGCAGCAAATGTTAAAAGTAAAATAATGAAAAGTATGGGTATGAAATCAATGGATCAAAGTTGAAACACCAGTTTAACTAATGTAGGGAAATAGGTCCATTAAACCCAAGGGGGATGTTATACCTTCACAAAACAATGGATGGAATAGATTTTGCATATTGTATGTTATAGATTTTACAAATGTGTATGAGCTGCATACGCATTTTATACATTTGCAGAATGCATAAAATCCATAATGTATAATGCATGTTCAAAATGGCAAATGGATTTTATCCACTGAATCTGCTAAACCAAGGTCTGCTAAACTAAGAGTTTACTGTAGTTGTCTTTGACAGGAAAAATGGAAGGCAAGTACATGAATTTAAATACAATGCTTATCAAAGACGGAAAAGGAGATGAAGAAATTTTAAAATGTGCAAAAGTTGACCAAAAAGTGATGAAGAGTATGAGATCTGTTGTGAAGAGTAAACATTTTTTGAAAGAAAATTCATCCTATTTTATGAGGCTTCTAAAATATAGTCAAAGAAGCTAGATCTTTGATGCATGAAGAAAAAATACTTTCACTAGAATGTTGGAAACAACCTTAGATAATAAACCATTATGCGACCCTGAAACTGCCAAACTTGACCAAAAATAAAAATGTCCTGGCTTAAAGAAGCAAAAATAGCTTTATAAAAAAGCAGGCTTCTATCAACTTTATTAGGTTGGATTTGTCAATTAAATCGGATATGTCAGGAGAAACACAAAACTGTTGAATGTAAAAATGATGAAATGTTTAAGTGTGCATTTTGTAGTAAAACAGAGTGGGATAAGAATGAATGATTAATGAATGTGGAATATCCTGAAGGACTACACTGAAGCAATTCAATCATTTCCAGGATATAAACATGAATTAGAAGCAAATCACAAAACAAATATATGAAAAATGATGTAGCTAGACTAGGTCTAAGACATTACAAGTAAAGTCTAGTTAAGAAAACATGCTAGCAAATGAAACTTTAATAGAATGGAGGCCACAAAGAAGACCCATAGAAGACCCAAAGACATGGGGACGAATATTACCATAATTCTACTTAGTCTGGAAAAAAGCCAAAAGTTGTGGAAGCTAAATCAATGGCAAAGGAACAAAACAGAGACATGTGAGTTGGAGTAATCTCACCAGTGTTCCTGAATTTTATCACCAAATATTAACTGCTGCAAATCCTCTATTGCTGGATATTATACAATCAGGTTAGATCAAAGTGGACTATGGAAAAAGCCCATCTATATTTATTGCAGGTGGGCTTTTTCCACACCCCATTTTAGTGCTCTTCCTTCTGAAGGGTCGGTGGTTAGATTTCAGGAGACTCCTCATCCTTAGAAACTTTGCCCTTAACTAATGTTTAACTTTGCCCTAACTATGAAAGTTGATGTCCCTTATATTATATGCTAATATGTGTACTTTGCTTTCCCCAATTATTTCCAAACAGGACAGTCGTACAGACACATTTTTAATACTGGTCAAAGACTGTAATTAAAAAGTTCAATTATATAGGCCAGCTTATCACACTATACTAGGTTGTTGTGTATCAAATAGGTCACTGTGCTAATTTCCCATGTTCAGTTATAATCCATAAGCAAGAGTATAGAACCACATTCCCCTAAGCTAAAATCTCCTCAAACTATCACACTGATTTACAAAGGAATTGAATATTTAAAAAACATCTCTCAAGTAAAAGAATTGTTTGCTATTCTGCAGGTCATTACCTCCGCAGTTCAAACCAGGTAAGCCAAACGTGAGGCCCACGGCCTGGATGTGTCACACACTGGCCACGCCCATGCCCGGTTTAGCAAAGGGGAAAAAAGTCACGATACGTCACATGACGACAACGTGACAAAGTGAGTTTGACAACCCTGACATAAGCTAAGCTAAAGCATCAGGAAGAGGAAGAGATGAATTATTATAGCTAATATTTCTATTTCTTGGTATGGTGTCCCTGTAAATAGAATCCCTATCTCCCAGAGCTTACAGAATGGCAAGATTCACTTTGGGACAGGTGACATTGTTCACAGTTAGGTCCTAGACACGCAGACCTTTCCAGGGAAAAAAACAACACTAATTGCATCCAGAAACTGACTAGCAGTGTGGCTTCCAAAGTCATGTTATAGCGACATATCTTGAAGAGCCCACCAGCACTTGGATTAGTGCATGTTGAACCTGTTTAACCTTTAAGGAGGATGAACTGCAATACAGCAGTCCAACCATGACCTCTTGGATTTCTAAAAGCTCCTCGTGCAAAAAAGCTAAGTCCTTGCCACAGCTTCCATATGCAGTTCAAACAGAAGCTGCAAGTCCAGGAGAACCCCACCATCCCAAGTTGTAAGCCAGTTCTGTAGAAAGGGGTGTGACTCTGCCCAGAAACAAATACTGTACTTCTCTTGAGTCATAGTGTGTTTATAGTCACAGCCACTCAATTATGCTAAAATTGATTTTCTGTAAGTTTGTCTCTCCCCTCCAGACCATAACAACCTTCAGGCACAATAGTCATGCCAATGCATGACCACATCCAGCAACTGCATATAGATATGAAAAAGTAGGGATGCATTTCTATTACTACCTCCCTCTAACTGCTTTCTTCAGTATTGTATTCAATGTTCCCATTAGAAGAGGAAAGCAAATCCTATTTCATCATGAGGATAAACTTCACTGCATTCTAGAATTTTAATGTTTCTTCGAATATCTTAATATATCAAAAAACAAAGAAACAATTACAGTACTGTAACTGAGGAACTTAATTGGAAATATTTAAACCCAACATAAGAGATGATACTCTGGATATCCTTGTAACATTTCTCTAACTGGTATCCGATAAACTAGTAACACCAAATTTGATAACATTAACTGAAGTCTTTGGTTTATGTGACTGGCAACCCACTATCACTGTAAATAAGGGGAAGATTTTCTGCCTGCCTGCCTGCATGCTTGCCTGACACTGTATTATGCACACAGCATTTGAAACCTTTACTATATGCCCACATGTACTGCTACATTTCAGTACTATAGTGTATAACTTCACTTGAATTTTAGACAGAGAATGAGCAATGGTGATTTTCTACTTCCTCAGGAAGTCGGGGAAGTTTGCAATTATTAAATATATCTATATCACCCAATTGTCAACTAGTTATCTAATATATTTTAAGAAGCAGATATCAAATATATTACCTTACTATTGATATAAGAATTTATCCATCACTCAAATTTCCAAAGCAGTTTAAAATTTTAACACATTTAGCATAGGAATAGATGGATAAATTAAGGAACAAAAAAACACTCAAATTGTAATAAAATGAGTACCCAAACAAACATTTACTATGTTAAAATAAACTAATCAGCTATAAAATATACAGCTGAGAGTTCAATTACAATGTTCAATAGTTACAAACTACATGACATGAGCATTTACTTTTAACATAAAATAACAAGTATATAATCATAACATAATTATGGTAGAGAGCTCCAGCAAAGTCAATAACGTTTCATCTCACTTCTGGGATTTGGGTAAAAGAAATATAATTGTCACTTTAGAAATGATTTATGACTACAATGAAAAAAATGCATCTGTTTAGAATGCTATCACTTGAAGGATAAAGAGGGGCATAAAAGGAACACAGGTGAAAAAGAAAAGCACACAGAGAACAGCACATCTATATTATTGCTTTTGACTAAAATATATATATATTTAAAGTAGGTTTATTGCTTATATCATAGAACTACAGAGTGACAATGTTGTACTTCAAAATTAAATTATACATACTCTACACTCCCCAAAACAGTAGAATGTGGCAAACATTTGTTTTCAACTGTGAAGTCTCATGGAGGCAGCCCTGTTTTCTGCTCAGTATAATGGTTGCTTTAAAAACTCTGAAGGACAGCATCCACCAAAAGATTTTAGAAAGATTTCCATGAACCCTTTTAAAAAGTGATGCTCTCTGGCTTTTGGACTTTCTCCTATCATGCTTGACAAAATATACCAAATTCCAAAGAAAGTAAAAGCAGACTAAACACTGCTCAGAATTTATCATGTGCCAAGGATAACCAAGATTATATTATTTTATCCTTTGAACACAAGGACTGTAGTACTACCAAAATAAATTATGCTTTCCAATCAATTGTCCTTCAGAATTACAACTTTTTTCCTTAATGCACATTTGTGACCCTCTAAATATTGCTTATCTCCAATTTCCAGCATAAAAATGGTTAAAGATTACTGTACTTCATCAATATCTGCAATCCCACTTGACTCCGCTTATCATAAAGGAGTTATAATCCAGTCTAGCCAGTTACCACTCTTTTCCCATATTTTAATCCTCTGTTCAATAATCTATGTAATTACTAAGACTTATGCTCAATTCAACAGAGAACTTACCTTTATAACAATATAGCAAACATAGCAAGGTATATTTTACTCTTGTACTCTTGTATATACAAGGTAGCATAGCAAGGTATATTTTACTCTTGTACTCTTGTATATACAGTACTCTTGTACTGTGACATTTAATATAGCAACAACATGGGTTTTCTGGCTATTTTAATGAGTTTTCACAAAAATCTATGTCAAATTAAAATAGAACGCTGAATTATGTTAAAATGCCTTAACACCAAAGGACATTCTGCCTAATCACCATTAAGTGTTTCAACAGCTTATTCCAACATTTTTTTGTCAAAATTGTTCTATTTCAATGAATCTTCCTTCCCAACAAGTATGTTCTGAATCACTGCCTTAACATGGTTAACAGACAGAAATTTTTAATTACCGTACACCAACTGCTGCTGTTTACACTCTCAGATTTACCATTTTACTCCAACCACTCTATGTTGTTATTTTAACAGTTACTAGGAAACTCTGTATTTTTGCTTTCTTTTCCAAATTGGTCTTTCCTTAGCAAATTAAAACTGAGGCATGCTCTATAAATGCATTTGCTTTTCTAACAATGTTTGATTTAATGGATATAACTCTTTAAAGGCTCACAGCAAAGTTTTATTTTACCATACATAAATACTTTACAAAGTATTTAGGAAAACATTCCGATTTATATCCTCCATCATCTCAATGGCATTTGAAGCTACTTAACTACTAAGGTTCTACATTTTTATTGTTAATAACTGATCTAACTTTTTCTGTACATCTTAATTATTTCAATTAGTCACTCTCATTCATAGTGATAGGGGTAACTATTTCTTAATTCAGAATATTAATTCATTAATTTTATTGTAAGTCTGGTTTGGCAGTAAAAGTACAATCCAGACCCATTAAATAGATCCATATTTGAAAAAGAGTATCATGATTTTTCCAAATTTAACAGAAAGGTTTAATTTAATATTCATTTTGTTTAATATTTGCCATGCCCAGTAAGACTGATACTAATTAATCTACATTTTTAAAAATCTGTGTAAATCACATATATTACATGTTGCATTGATTTCAGGTCTTCATAAATGAATTTTTTTTCTACAAAAAGCCCTACCAATATTTTACCACTTAGAAAATGAAGAATTTCCCCATAATGCACAGCATTCCATTTCTGTTTACTTTTGCTCTCCCTGGCAACAACCTGACACACACTATATAAAAACAGCTTTTTAACTGGGTCTTTCCTGCTTCCCATCTCAGGAAAAGTATCTCATTATCATAACCATTTCAGTTACAAAGATACAATTCAGAATACTCATTTCTATGAAAACTTCCTCTTCCCCGATTGTTATCATATGCTAAACTTAGCAACATGTTAACTCATTTATATACAGTACATAGCACATAACTTACCAACCAGGGAAAAGACATCAGAAAGCTGTAAGCATCAACTGAACTTAACTCTCAATTAACATGTGCAAAAGTTAGACAGCAACTATTCTATCACTAAGGTTTTCAAACAGCACCTTCACTTTTGACACTTACAAAAATAGAATGTTGCGTCTGACAACACTGATATCACCTAATTCTAAGATTTCCTAAATGTTCCCCAATGGGTGCTGAACTGAATAATGGAATCCTGATACATTATGGCATATTCTCCTTAAATTTCTGGTCTCTGTACTCAGAATATTTTTAAACACTTGCTTTGTGGATTAGTTACTTACACCATGTTCTAATTACGAGATAATTAATCCACACTTTTGCCAAGCTCCTTTGAACAATTTTGAAATAAATTAATCCAATTTTGAACCAAGACTATGCAAATAGCTATTGAGTTTAGAAATGAGTTTTAAAAATATTTTTCATTGCTTACCATTAAGCATAAAATATGTTGTAAATAAAATAATGAGACAATACAGGAAACATTTTCTAAATATTCTTTTAAATGGAAGACTGGAAAAAATGGATGTAACAAGCTGCTGTGTGAAAGAAAAAACATGGTAGAATATGGACAGATTCTTGAAGAATCTTCAAGAAATTCCTTTACTAAGAAAAGGGGGGGGTATCATCCAAGATAAGATCTTTTCCGATCTTTCTTTCTTTCTTTCTTTCTTTCTTTCTTTCTTTCTTTCTTTCTTTCTTTCTTTCTTTCTTTCTTTCTTT
>JANHFL010004006.1:105023-124527 GCA_032468155.1 Oxyrhabdium leporinum | reverse complement strand
TGGAAGACTGAAACGATTCCTAGAGAGGAAGATGTGATTAGAAAGATATTGGAATGTGCAGAAATGAATAGATTAACTTTGGCAATTAAAGAGAAGGAACAAACTGAATATTATATGATATGGGAATTATTTTATCAATGGCTAGAAAATGAATATGCAAATTAGACATAAAATGATAGTTATATAGCTTATTTGAATTTAAAAACTTTTGATGATTGATATTATGAAAGATATATATTTTAATATGTGAACAGATTTGTATTCCTAATCATTTTTGTAGATTGTTGTACCCAGACGTTACACCGTGTAATGGAAGATTTGTATAAAAAAATAAAATAAAAATATTTGGAAAAAAAAAAAATAATATGCTGTTTGCACGTTGAAATTGCTAATTCTTCGGGGAGGGTGTTAGATTTTTATCCCACCTTTATTATTTTTATAAATAATTCAAGACAGGCAACATATCTAATACTCTTTTCCTTCCACAACAATAACCTGTGAGGTAGCTTGGGGCGAGAGAGTGACTGGTCCAATCTGCCTCATGCAACACTAGAACTCACAGCCTCCTGGTTTCTAGGCCAGCCCTTAACCACAAAACCCAACTGGTTTTATGCAGGGTCTGTGAAGTTAGAATGTTGGGGTGGAGCATTACCATTGAATGTATTTTGGAGTTTGTAGTACATAACAATTCCATTTCCCCACTTAGAAGGAGTCTCTCAAGAGCTGCCTGCTAGCTAAGAAGGGTAGGTCCAGAGGGATTGTGGTAGGCAAAAATAGTTCAGCTCTATCCTCCTCCATGCATTGCAATACTGCTGTAGTTAGCCCTACATTTGTCCTAACAAAGATTCCTCTCCATTCAAAATCCCCATGCCCACTTGTAGTGGGGAACAGCTGGCCTTTGAAAGAACAAGCCAGCCTTATCTACCAGAGGTTGTCACCTGACTTCCAAGAGCCAATAAAACAAAAGAAGGGTTTTGGGGTGTTTTTTTTTAGTCATTTTGGACAGAAAGAAGTTGGGTCCTTTGGAAAAAGTTGACTGGAGTCCAACTGAGAGGGTTACCTCAGACTAGGCTGGAAATTGTGTTATTTGGCTATAGTTAGAAATGCACCACGATGGGTGTTTTTTCTTTTTCTGTATGTTGTGTGGGTAGAACCTTATTTTCTTTTGGCACTTTTATTACATTTTTGGTGAAATCAACTGGTTGCTTTTTATTACCCACTTCAGCTTGACCGAGCTACAGACTCACAAAGTTTTTGTTTGGTTTCTCTTTCTATATTTAGCCACATCCAGATGGGGTGAGGATTTCCCCTTCAGTCATCTTCTGATTCTCCAGTGGGATGGTTTGGAAGGGAGAAATGGGTTTATAGTGAATGGTAGCAAAGATACCTAATTTTTCAGTCATTGTTCATCCATATTACCTTAGAATTGAAATATCTGAGAGGAGGGGTTGGTTCAACTCCAAAGCTGCCTCTTTCTTATTACATAACCACTCTTCTCTTGTTCTTTCTTGTCTAGCCAATCCATCTTACGTTCCACCTCCACAGTGCCAGCCTGGGGAATTTGCTTGCAAGAACAGTCGATGTATACAGGAGCGATGGAAATGTGATGGAGACAATGACTGCCTGGACAACAGTGATGAGGCCCCCGAACTCTGCCGTATGTATTTGCTTGAGGGACACCAGGGTAGTATGGAATTTTCTAGTGCGTCTAGTAAAGCATTTCTTAGTCTTATCAATCTCAACAAATCAATCTCAATAAATTTTCTTTAAAAAAAAAAGTTGTTGGAAAATGTTGTGAAAACAATACTGCTATTAGAAAAAGAAGACCTCTTATAGATTTCCCATAAAATCTCTGAATTTGGCACTGCCACAATTGCAAAACTCATTCGAATGTGGCCCAAAGCCTCAACATTCTTAACTTATCCAAGGGAGGAGGCTTTTTGGTCCTAAGTTCACTTTGCTGTCATACACATAGAAGGAAAGAAGGATCTCATTATGTGATGTCCTAAGATGCCTTCCTTGCTTTGACATTCTGCAGATCAGCACACATGCCCTTCGGACCGCTTCAAATGTGAGAACAATCGTTGCATCCCCAACCGCTGGCTGTGTGATGGGGATAATGATTGCGGCAACAATGAAGATGAATCTAATTCCACATGCTCTGGTAACAGTTGTTTGTTATCCATTTAATTAACTAGATAGTTATCCTTCATTTGATCTTCATGACAACTTTGCAAGTCTATTCTAAGGCATTGAAATGAACCTGTATATCAGACTTCTCCATCTTTCTAGATGTGGAATTACAATTCTCAAAATTCTGGATAGTTTCTGCATGTCTGCCAAGAGTGTGTATGCATGTGGTGCTGAAACATTTCAATAGAGAACCTGTTTAACTATTTCTGTATCATCTGATATTACCATTGGACATTTTTCTATCCATCATTAGAATGATTCAAGGAGATGTGCAATTTTGCTTTTAATGTTTCTGCTGTTATTCACTGCCATTTGCCTGCTCTCCCAGCTCGCACGTGTCCCACCAACCAATTCTCCTGTGCCAGTGGCCGTTGCATCCCTATCTCTTGGATCTGTGACTTGGATGATGATTGCGGGGATCGCTCTGATGAATCAGCCTCATGTGGTGAGTGAGGAAATAGATTCTGGTCTATTACATTTGCGAAATGAATGGATATTCATAATCTACCAGGGGCTTTGTTGTAATAACTGACATTACTATAATCACAGTTATGATTATAGTAGATAATCTTCAGCCATATGGTCTGAAAGAAATGTGCATTTGAAAGTTTGTGAATTCTTTCATGTGTTTAAAATCCAGGATTTATTTTCTAAAAAGTAGAGCTGTATATTACACATGGCTCTAAGACTGTATCTGCCTCATTCACACATTTTTTAGACAGACATAATTAAATATATAAACACAAATATGTATTTGTTTGTATCAATTCCTGGGAAAATCCTAGAAAAGCTAATTGTGAGCAGCTTAGAAATCATCAAGGATTAACAGAAATCATTATGGGTTTGTTAAAATAGATCATGCCAAACAAACCTTATTGCCTTTTTGATAAAGTGACTAAATTAGTGGATCAAGGAAATGCTGTGGATATAGTATACCTAAACTTCATAAGGCATTTGACAAAGTAGACCATAGCTTATTTCTTGGCAAGATAGAACAATGCGGGATAGATAGTACCACCACCAGATGGAATTGCAATTGGCTGATCAACCACACTCAGCGAGCAGCTCTCAAAGGAACTACATCTATAAGGAGAGAAGCATGCAGAGGGGTACCTCCAAGTTCTGTCTTGGGTCCGGTGCTCTTCAACATCTTCATAAATGATCAGGGATGTCAGACTCGCAGCCTGTGGGCCGGATGCATCATGCGCTGGCCACTCCCACCCCCGTTTTAGCGAAGGGAGAAAAAGTTGTGATATGTCACGTGATGACAATGTGACATCACGAGTTTGACAACCCTGATCTAAATGAAGGGATAGAAGGGGAACTCATCAAACTTGCAGATGACACCAAGCTGAGGGGAATTGCTAAAACTTTGGAAGACAGACTCAAGATTAAGAAGGATCTTGACAGACTGGAGCAATGGGCCTTATCCAATAAAATGCAGTTCAGTGGTGAGAAAAGTAAGGTCCTGCACTTAGACAGGAAAAACCAAGTGCACAGGCATAGAATAGGCAGTACCTGTCTCATTGGTAGAAACTATGAGGGGAATCCAGGTGTCCTAGTGGACTACCATTTAAGTATGAGCCAGTAATGTGCTGCAGCTGCCAAAAAAGCCAATGCTGCCCAAGGTTGCATCTATAGGGGGATAGTATCAAGGTCACGGGAAGTGATAGTACCACTCTAGACTGCTCTAGTGACACCACATTTGGAATACTGCATTGTTGCCACAATACAAAACAGATCTGAGACCCTAGAAAGAGTGCAGAAAAGAGTAACAAGGATGACAAAGATTCTGGAGACTAAATTGTACAATGAATGGTTAAGAGGACTAGGTATATCTAACCTATCAAAGAGAAGGATTAGAGATGACATGATAGCTGTCTTCCAGTTCTTGAGGGGCAGTTACAGAAATAAGGGGGTTGCCTTATTTTCCAAAGCACCTGAGGGCAGGACAAGAAGAAGCTCATTAAAGAGAAATCCTGCCTGGAACTAAGGAGCATTTTAAAAAATGCCACTGGATTGTAGTTTTAAGGTGATAGAAATTTGGAAGGGGCTGATTTTTAAATATGTGGGGATATTTAGAACTGTTTTATAATAATTCTGCACACTTTCTGGAGCATAGACCTCCAAGTGGCATTTGAAGACCAAGCAAAACCCTCATCTCCCTGAAAAATCCGTCCCCTCAACTTCACGGCTTGTGATACTACAACAATCTCAACCATTTGTGCTGATACCACCAAACTTCCTGGATATACAATAGCTCCTGCTAATGTCCTTATTTCTTTTTGCAGCTTACCCAACATGCTTCCCTCTGACCCAGTTTACTTGCCACAATGGCCGCTGCATCAACATCAATTGGAGATGTGACAATGGTAAGCTTATACTGCATGCAATGTCCTTCTGTGTTGGCTGGAACGGTGAGGTCAGAAACAGTCTATAAGGGTGAACTGCAGATTCTTTGGGAAAAGATGGGCTTGGAATTTGTTTTCTGTATTTCCCATCTCTGCACGACAATGTTTGCTTTAACATGATGCCTCTTCATCTTTGTCTGTGTAAGAGTAGCTAGCCCTGTATCATATCTGAGGTTCAGTGAGCTCTTCCTTACATCCCTCAGATACCCCTATCTAGAGGGAAGTAATGCAAGCAGCAAGCTTCACATCTTGATGTGAGATCTTCTTAGCTATGCCACTCTAGATTTTCTGTTAGGGTTGAGTATGTAGATACTTGTCTCATCCCAAAGTACAACATATTCCTTAGGTTGGAAAGTCAACTGTTGTTTGGCTCACTGGAAGTTTAGCAAGCAAGCCCTTTGATCATGGTTTACTTCAAGATCTCTTCTGCTCATTAATCACATTGTGTAATCACACTTGTCCAAAAATGTCAGGATTTAGAATACCCTGTCAAAAGATCTGGGTTAATGAAAATGAAGATTAGATGTTTCCACATCCTCCCACACCTTCCTTGAGGAAAGCTAGTGGGAGGATTTTGCCTTAAGCTTGGAGTTTAAGGGCAGGTACAGAATTAAACAGCCAAATGTTGTCTAGATTACCAAATGGCAGGTAAGTATGTGATTTTGCTTTTGGCTGTTTTCCACTTAAGAAGGTCTCTTGCACTCAGAGGATTTGAACATCAAGAGTAAAGTACATGATTGTTTTCTCTTGACACTGGGAACTTTGTGTGGATGGGGGCACTTAAACATTGAACTACAAACCTTTATCCTGAAATAGGGGGAAAAAAACCTGCCTCTAATTTTCCACCAAGATGCTAGCGAGATGGAAGGCATCTTTTTCTAGTATTTAATTGGCTGTTGAATTGCTCCTACTTCTTTTGTTATTGTTGTTGTTTTTAAACTGTCTTTTAGAGGAAGAAACACACATGCTGTAGCTCTGTTCCTTTCCCCATTAGATTTTTATAAGTAAAAAAGATTGATGCTTGTTTGCCTTCCCTGGAGGCTGAGATTGTACATTAATAATCAGCTATGATTTTGATGAAATGTGAGTCACGAATCTGACTTGATTAATAACTTATTTTAAACTACTGGTTTGTATGACCCAAGGTAACCTCACTTCGCACAAATCAGACTTGAGCACATTTACATGGCTTAATGTAGCCAACTTTCAATTCTGATTTTGAAGTAGAGGCTGAAAATTAAAGAATTTAGAGTACCCCTCGGGAGTAATGTGGGTTGCCTTCCTGATCTCTTTTCTCCTGTTGAGGATAAAAAATGGGGATGGATTCTGTCTCATTCCCCTTCTGTGTTTGACACAACTCTCCTGATGCCCTTCCTTCTTTCCCCACTGCATGTTCTATCTTTTGGATGCCAGTTTGTCTCCATTTTCATATTTAATTTCTACTTTCCTGTTTTCTTTTTGTTCGTGCGTGTTGTTTGGGTGGGTTCACATGTGTTCACCATGCCCACTCTCCTTTCTTTTCTGGTTGGTTTCTGTGTTTCAGAAAAGGATTGTGGGGATGGCTCTGACGAAAAGAATTGTCCAAAAGGCAACGGTTAGTGCATAGATCAACATGCACCTCACCCCTCCTGTACTCCTTGATTCCCCCACAGAAAGCTGTCGCTTGTGCAATTTCAGTCCCTGCAAAGACTTAGTACTTCCTGTCTTTGTTTGGGGGAGGTTTTGGGCACTGATAAACCTCATTAGATGGGCAGGAAGACCATTCTGGAGCTTGCTTGTCCCATAGGTGCTTATTGTCTCACATTTCCCATATTTTGAAGGCCATTAGACAATGTTGCTGCTCTTTGCCTTAAGGTCCAAAGAGTTCCTAACTTAAAAGGAACTCCTGAGCCAGAAACATATGCCAGTCTTCTATGTGTTCAAACATATGTCAGTCCCTTGCTTCTCAGCAAGGTTGACTCAACTTTCCATCCTTCCGAAGTTGAGGACACAGATTGTTGGGGGCAGTACACTGACTTTGTAAACTGCTTAGAGAGGGCTGTAAAGTACTATGAAGCAGTATATAAATCTAAGCGCTATTGCTATTGCTATTTCATGGCTTCCATAGCATTTGAAACAACAGTGCATCAGATTAGATGTGCTGATAAAGCTAATTGAGTTAAAAGAATGCTTCTTTTGAACCTCTCTGTGAACTCTAGAGTTTGGAAAAGATCCAATAAGCTCAAGAGCAATGCAAGTTGCCAAAGCCAAGGAAAATTTTAGCAGCAGGAGCAGTCTTGTTCACTAGTTTTGCTAAAGGTAAAATAAAAGCCAACAATGCATGGATAAACAGCAGTAACTTGATTCATCAGCACGCTTATCCATAAATTGCTAAATGCTAAATAAATAAATAATCCATAAATTATTTTCTCTATCAGTGCCTATTCTTACTTAGAAACAGACATTTCAAATAAACAAGAACATCCCAGATTAGGATAGTGCACATGCTAACATGTGCAGAGATGCATACGTACGGATGGGCATTGTTTTGAATTTCTAGAAATACACACATTAAATTGATCCCAGAATCCAGTAATGTGATAGATTCCTTTCACTTCACCCACTCCCCTTCCCCCATGGTGCATGTGATGATCTATGCAGTTTCTGTGTTTTCTTTATAAATTTTGTTGCTCTTCTTGTTGCTGTTATTATTGTGTAGCGGCTTCTTTAGTGGTAAAAGCTCTTGAGGCAATGCATAAGCATGTTTTGCTAGAATATGCATGGGGTAGAAGGGTACCATTTATGCAGGCTTTGGGGAATTGGGGTAACCCAAGACAGCGGATGCATTGCTGCTTTCTAGACTTTCTAGCAGCCTATCAGCTAAAGGAAGTCTGCCTCTAGCTCAGAAAGGGAATTGGCGGGGTGGGGGGGGGAATGCATGGAAGGGTTGTGTTTGGTCCCCAGAACCCAGTAGACTGCCTTCTCCCCCATTTCTTGTTTCCAGACAACGACTGTGGGGACAACAGTGATGAAGCTGGCTGCAGCCATTCCTGCTCCAGCAACCAGTTCAAATGCAACAGCGGGCGCTGCATTCCTGTCCATTGGACCTGCGATGGGGACAATGACTGCGGGGACTACAGTGATGAAACTCATGCCAACTGCACCAATCTAGGTAAGAATAGGGCACGTTTGGAATGGCTCCCATGTGGCACCAGCAACATCTAACATCTGCCCTGGAAAAATGCTCCACTGAGCAGATAATACTCTGCTCCATAAAAGCTTTCTGTGTATTGTTCCATTTGAAGATTTCTCCTCTTTTTTTTCATTTTGAATGCATGACTGGTGAGGTTTGTGGTCTGTATTTTTAAATTTAAAATGTATAGAACTAAGGTGAAAGTTAAAAAGTAGGGTTGTTCTTACAGTAACGTTGAGTGAACAAAAACGACTTAAGGGTCATTTGTAGCTTTTCCATAGAAGATGCACAGATCTGTAGAAATATATATCTGCTAGAATGAAAACATTTTACCCATAGCATATGTGAAGTTTGAATTGAGTGCTGCGGTGGCCTGGAGGTGGAGCTCTTGCCTCACAATCAGGAGGCTGTGAGTTCGATCCTAGGTAGAGGCAAATATTTCTCTCCCTGGGCACAATGAGAATATATCTGCTGAACGAAACTCTGCATTGATGACAGGAAGGGCATCCGGCCAGTGAAACACTCAACTCCATTCAGTTGCCCAGACTCCACCCCACAAGGGATTATGGGGTCATTCAAAGAAGATGATATGTGAAAGTTGAATTCTTTTTCATTGATACAAAATGCTAGATATTGTTTGCAAATTTGCAGCAGTAGGCTTCAGAAACCCACTTATGTACCAGGAATTGCTTTCTTTTCCCCTGGTTATGGATGTTGGTCCGGAATTGTTGAGGCATTTCTGGATTAATCTCCCATGTGCCCTCTGGAAACCAAAAGATCCATGTAGCATCTGGGACAGATCGTTCTAATAGATAGGCGTTGGTGAACCTTTTTGGCACCAAGTGCTGAAAGGGGAGCGTGCGTGGGCATGCGGGGGAGTACCGGAAAGTGCAAGAGCAGTTTCCCGGCAAGAGCAGTTTCCCGGCACGCATTTTCCATTTTCTGGCACGCATGCGAAGACCAGCTGGCATGCATGCCAGGAGCTGCTCTTCTGGTTTCTGGCACTCCCACACATGCGAAGACCAACTGCCAGCTCGCATGTGTGCACCAGAACCCGGAAGAGCAACAGGAGATGGCTGGTGTGCTCGGAGAGAGATGGCTCTGCATACCATTTCTGGCACGCGTGCCATAGGTTCACCATCATGATAATAAATCCGTCCTTCCTATGGGGAAATGGAGGCACTAGTTAATTCCATGGCAATCAGAGGGTAATCTGATCATGATAAAGGATAATGGATAGGTGCTAATGATGCGCAGCTTCAGATCACATACAAACCTAATCTAATATGTGGCTTCCTACATGGGTACAAAAAGTGGTGAAAATTAATATGGCAAGTCTGAAAACCATTTCCAGTTGATAGAGCATCTCTACCCTGATATGTCATGGAAGTTTTTTTTTTCCTTGTCCATTTAGCAATGCTTTGCTAGTGTCCAGCTCTAGTCATCAGTACTGCCCCAATTTGACATGCTATCTCCTTTCTTCCTCTTGTAGCTACCCGCCCACCTGGAGGCTGCCATATAGATGAGTTCCAATGCCGACTGGATGCCCTCTGCATTCCCATGCGCTGGCACTGTGATGGCGACACTGACTGTATGGACTCTAGTGATGAGAAGAACTGTGAGGGTGTCACTCATGTCTGTGATCCAAATGTGAAGTTTGGCTGCAAGGATTCTGGTAAATTGCATTGCATTATAGGGATGGAAAATGCAACTAGATTATTGCACACATCTAGCCCACTTTAATATAAAAATTCAGTGCTATCCAGGACTTAAAAATAAGTGTGATGTAATGAATAGCACCCTTTTCAGACAATGAACATTTGTTGCGCTGGTATGAGCATTAGTAAATCTAAATTAAGAGATATCACATGGTAATAGCAATATAACATAAGATTTTTTGGCATTGGCTCCTAAAATTGTGGCAGATTTCACGTAATCTTACAGATTTGGATAATTTTTAATTATTAACCAACAGAATGTCACAGATTCCACCTTTTGGGTGCTGGACTGTGATGACGTTCTGCATTACCCAGTATAATTGCCTTCAGCCATTTTTGCTCACACATATTTATTATGGCAGCAACTGTTTGTTTTTAAAAATTTGAGATAAAAATGTAGTTAATTGAAACTTGGCCCAAGCTGTTTGAGTCTCATTATCCCAGTTGTGAATGAAGAAGATCTAAATAAAAGCAATATCTGAGGGGCCTTTGGGTGTTCTTTGAGCTTGGTTGTTTTCTTGCTAGCACTGAAAATGTTGCCTAATTTGGATAATGAAACATCTGCAAGAAAACAACCAAGCTCAGGGAGCACCCAAAGACACCTAATTTCAACACTGAGCTACAAATATTCTCCTTTATTGGAAAAGCAGTATTTGCCTACACTCAAGATGTTGTTCCTCTGTCCCCACTTTTTCTTGCTATTAAAGAAGTAAGTATACATTTGCTGTTCCGGTCTGCTAAATAACAAATCAACAAGGAGCTACACATTTCTCATTTTTAAATAAAAAGTCTGGCATGATCTATGTACTCCTCATTCTCCTCAAAGTTTATATTATTTTGTATCATCATAATTGCTGCAATACTGTCCATGAACAAGAGTAATTGTGTGCATACTCAAACATGCACATCGCATAGGTCACTTGACCTACAAAAACCACACATCAGTTGACTTCTTTGTATTATGCAGTACAGGTCAAACAACAGTTGGTGTATATGGTCTTGTTTATTCTTTGGCCTTTAGAATCTATTCCTAATCCAGAGAAACAGAATTATGTAGCTTTGAGAGCTTTTTCAGTGTGCTTATTCTTCTCAGAAGTAGGGGAGAGTGGGATGTAAGAAAACAGTATGTTGCTGTTTGAGAAATTGTGAAGATTACAGCTGGATCTACTCCCGAGTTTTTATTTTTGTTTTATACTCTTTTTCTTCTCTGATTTCCTGATTACTGCTTTGTGAGTTAAAGGAGCCTAATTGGGGATTATATGGTTAAATAAGGAGGGGGAGGAAGCAATCCTCAAAAAGAGAACAAGGCACTGTCTCTCCTCCTCAGTATACATTTAGAGGAAATTCCAGATTTTCTTTTTCCACCTTTCTCATTTGTGTTTCTTAGGAATTTTAAAGATTATATTATATTATATATTAAAAAGATTAAGTGTTCTGTATTTCTTTCCAGCACGGTGTATCAGCAAAGCTTGGGTATGCGATGGAGACAATGATTGTGAGGACAATTCTGATGAAGAGAACTGTGAGTCTTTGGTGTGCAAGCCACCCTCCCACACGTGTGCCAATACAACATCTATCTGCCTCCCTCCTGAGAAGCTGTGTGATGGAAATGATGATTGCGGGGATGGGTCTGACGAAGGGCAACTGTGTGGTGAGTGTCAGGAACACGGAACAAATTATTCGATCTTATGTCAATGTTGTCCTTTCTCTAAATGATCTTTTCCAACTTACTGTCTTCTCAGGAACTTGGGAGAATAGCTCCCAGAATTCCTGGTGAAAGTAGTTCTTGGCCCTTGCATGTTTTAAAGACTGTTGAGAAGTTAACCTCCGTTTTTCCTAAGATAAGGACATCTTGTTCATCTCTTGTGAAAAGTGATAGCCACAAAAATACATTGCTGGAGCTGTAAATATTTTTTACTTGTTTATGTCTAATGTATGAGTGTAAATAGATACTGTTTTAATCCAGTTGAAGAAACAAGGCAAACATCATAGATAAAGCTAATATGGAGGCCTATAAATCTTGCTAGTAAACAGTGAGTGAATTGTTTGGATATTACATGATTTAATGAGTTAGAAAGTTCAAGACTGTTGCTCTCATTAGTCAAAATGAGGCCATTGAGCAGTAGGAAGCAACTTTTGGACCAGAGATTATTATCTAAACTCTTACTTACAAATGTGCAGTGGAAGATGCTTATTCCATCCTCATGGTAGTAAATTTCAGATGGCTTGCTTTTGTACATGGAATTCAGAGACATCAGTTAATTCATTGGAGGGCTGAGAAATGGGACCCAATGGTTCATTGCGGTAGTGAAGTGGTAGGGAGCTTTTTTGTGGTATTGAGCTTGTTTTCGGTGGGAAATGGTAGGGAACTTATTAAGCAATTGTTTGTGGACAACTTGAGCCAGTACCTTGAATTTCTCCCCATCGTTTTCTGTGCTGTTTCTGATCTCATCCAGATCTTTGCTCTCTGAGCAACGGGGGCTGCAGCCACAACTGTACAGTAGCACCAGGTGAGGGCATTGCCTGCTCGTGCCCTCTAGGAATGGAGCTCGGTGCTGATAACAAGACCTGCCAGATCCAGAGCTACTGTGCCAAGCGTCTCAAGTGCAGTCAAAAGTGTGAGCAGTTCAAGTACAACGTGAAGTGCTCTTGCTATGAAGGATGGATGCTGGAGTCCGATGGTGAGAGCTGCCGCAGTTTGGGTAAGTCCTCAGTGAGCTTTGTCTGCTTCAGAACAACGTCTTGGACTCGTTGAAAGGCCGGGGCAGTGGATATCAGATTTTCAAAATCTACGAAGAAGTGGGCCTGCACAGTATATTGTTGATAAGTACAAATTAATTGGGATAACATTTCACCCGTTAAAGTTTTGTTGCATTTTTCCTCTTCAGCGAGCTGGGGGGGGGGGGGAAATGGCCTGTGTATGACGCAACTGGCCCACAGGCCTCCAGTTTGACACCCCTGCTTTAGAAGAAGGCATCTTTAGGAGAAAAGGGCAGAGGACTATATGGAACCCACTGGGCCTTTTTCTGCAGGGTACCAATCCACAGACACCCCCCATTCTATCTCTCTGGAAAAATAGCAAAGCCAAAATTGTAATGACAGATGGAGTGTGGACTAGATCCCTTGAATCTTGTTTTGTATGTGAGAAGAGTCGTAGGTCAGTCTAAGGTTCTTGCCTTTTTGGAAAACTGAATGGGAAAGAGACCAAAAACAGAGTTAGCAGGAGGGAAGGGGAAGTCCAGCTTGGTGTTTTCCGGCAGTCAAGAAACACAGCAGTGTTCCTGTCCTTTAGGGACATGCCTCATTCTGCCATGTTGCCGCTGGCAGGCAAAAGAAAGACAGCTCTGTTCCCAGGGCCCCAGGGAAGGTTGGAAGAGGCAGAATTTTAAAAAGATGCAATGTTGTTCAGTTGCAGCATAGTATTCATTCCCTCGTATATGAAGAAGGGGAGGCTCCTGCTAGAGCTTTGGACCTTTGCCTATGGGAATCATCATCCACAGGTTACCTTGTGACATGAATAAGCACTAGGATAAGGAGCCCTTTTATCCCTTATTCAGGGATTGTTATTAATAATTTATAATGATTTATGGCAGTGGTTATGTTCATTAAAATCCCAGCCCTGACCGTCTTGGCAGAACAGAGATGAATAAAATTGAAAAGGCAGAAATGATTTTAAAACTCAGAAGATTGAAAGCTAATTTGTTCCAAATCTATTTTCAAATGAAAGTGTTTGCTGCGGGAGCCCTCTCAAGAGAGATGCCCCTGGGCTTGAAGATCAGGAAAATATAATAGCAGCAGCAATCAACATTTCTCTTTCCATTTTTAGACCCGTTTAAGCCTTTCATCATCTTCTCCAATCGCCATGAGATCCGGCGTATTGACTTACACAAGGGAGATTACAGCGTTTTAGTACCTGGCTTGAGAAACACCATTGCCTTGGACTTTCATCTGAATCAGAGCTCCCTCTATTGGACTGATGTGGTAGAAGACAAGATATACCGGGGGAAATTGCATGAGAATGGAGGTGAGTACAGAGTGGCTTTGGGCCAGTCACACTCTCTTAGCCCTAGGGAAAGGACAATGGCAGACCATTTTCAAAAATATTACCAAGAAAACTGCACAAAATTTTCCAGGCAGTCACCAAAGTTACCAAAGACTGACTCAAGGGCACATATGCATGCACCTACACACAGATGTGGCTGCTGTAGAAGAATGCCTTTTTTCCCCAAAATATTTCCCCCCCAGAAAGTTTATACTTTTAAAATATGATGTGCTCACAGTCCATTCTAACTAGGACAGTTGGACAGTTGAGTTCTCAACCTTGTAGTCACAGAGGGAACCACAATAAAGAAATGAATTGTTCTGCTGTTATCAGTGTTGTAGTTTATGGTGTTGTAACTCTTTTCATTAAATAGTTTTCAAAGCTATTCAAACCTTTAAAAGTGATTGGTGGGAATAAAAGTAAATAAATAATTAAAATATGAAATAACAGGGCCATTGGAGTTGGTTAAATATTACTGAAGCTTTTTAGGGCTACTGTGCTTTTAAATAAAAGCTTTATTTGCTTCCTGTCTGGCACAGCTGATGAATTGCTTCTTTGTTGGTGAAGTTCTTTGCAGTTCATTATTTTAATTAAGGGTCTATTTATTTTTATTTTAATTGCAAATGAAAATAAAGCTTTGGCGATATTATTATTTAAAGAAAAGGAGCCCGACGAAGCGGAAATTTTGACCAAAGGAGCAACAGAGGCTGCTTAAACCTTTTGTTATTGACAAATTTTCAGTTCCAGATTGGGCTATGTAATTCATGTGTGCATTTGTGAAGATAATCACATATCTTTAAAAAATGCTTTTGGAGAGAAAATGTACATAGCAATCAAAAAGTATTTTCTCTGTATTAGGGAGACAACATCTTTTCTAGCAGGAAAGCTGAGATAAAGTGACAGTCTTGTAGGAGGTGTTCCCTCCTTTGAGCATCTGTAGAGTTTGTTGGTGGAAAGTGGGCACATCTCACCTCACCCGAACTCTCAGTTCTGGAGAATGGGGCCCTGTCTCTTAACATGACTCATAGAGCTGAGGGAGAGAAGGAATAACTGTCTCATCTCTGTTGATCTGAGAAAAAAACAATGACAACTGAGCAATATCAATCCTTCCATCATAGTTCAGACAAGCCAGGACTACTCATTTGCTCAATGAGTGCCTTAGTCCAGTCCGCAAACAACTAGTGTTTTCACCCCTCAAAATACGTAGGATAAATCTAATAATAATAATAATAACTCCCATCCCACTACAGGTAGTTCTTGACTTGCAGTGGTTCGTTTAGTGATCATTGGAAGTCACAACAGCACGGGAAAAAAACAATTTATGGTCATTTTTCACACTTACGACCGTTGCAGCATCCCAGTGTTACATGATCAACATTCAGACGCTTGGCTACTGATTCATTTATGATGGTTGGAATGTCCCAGGGTCATGTAATCAACCTTTTGTGACCTTTTGAGGAGCAAAGTCAATGGGGAAGCTAGATTCACTAAACAACCGTGTTACTAACTTAAGAACTGCAGTGATTCACTTAACAACTGTGGCAAGAAAGCTTGTAAAATGGGGCAAAATTCAGTTAACAGCTGTCTTGTTTAGTGACATAAAGTTTGGGCTCAATTGTGGCTGTAAGTCAAGGACTAATGGTATTTGTTGAACTAAAAGCACTTTTATTTATTGGTGGCTATGAGGAGGAATGCAAAGAAGGACAGGTCGAAAATTATCTGTACTTCTGACAGTGTGCCTCCTTGGTTTTATTTTGTGGTTTATTTGCCATTTGGCACAGGTGCTGTTCAGCACTTTATTTTGGATTTTGAAATCCGTGTCCCTGATTCTTTTTAAAGATTGAGATCAATTCAGAAAGGTAACGTCGTGAGTAAACGGAAGGGTTGAGCCACTCAGTACTCTGCATAGTAGCCATGGATTGGGAAAGTAAGGAGGAACAGAAACCTGCTTTATGGCTGACATAAAGTCTAGGGCTCATTGCTTCACTAAATTTTGATAAAGGGAAAGGAAACTTTGCTTTGCGACTATATCCTGGGTAAAACTTTGCTTGGAAATGAGGGATAGAAATTTGTTTTGACTGACATAGGAGATGCCCAATCAGCATTGTGCATATATAGCTTCTGCTTAAGCAAGATTAAAAAAAAAATTCTTTAACATAGTTCTGGGGAAGAGGCTGGACCCTTGCCACATTTGTGGTCAGTGTGCTTCCACTGAGAGCTCACGTCCATTAAGTAAGCTGTGGTATTGGAAATCAAATCCCAAACGGCCACATTATTAAACAATTGCCAGCTTCTTGCATTATAATAAGCTCTTTGCTGGTTCTGGAAGAGTAAATAAATAGATAGCTAGCAGACTGAGCCCCAGTGATGAAGAACAAATGCTCCTGGGGGTGATTAGATTAGCATTTCTAATCTGTGTGTAGTAATTGAAAGCCAGTTAACTCAAAGCACAGCAGGCCTTCAGTTTCAATCCATGAGACTGTTGCCCTCAAATAAAGCAGACACGTGTGGCTAACCATATGGCAGCTACAGGATCCTCTTCACTAGGATTCTTGGGAAGGAAGGAGCTTACAAATTTTATCTTTAAAATTCTTTGAAGTCATTATTGTAATCACCACCACAAAACCTTCTTTAACCAACAGTCTCAAAGTGTTATAATAAGCGCTTTGTGAAATTCCCTAGGATACATTTCCTTCCACTGACAGGAAAATGTGGAGGTGCTAGTGACTCTGTCCATCACTACCTTTGTCATAATTTGTACAGTGCTGAACTATCCACGGATTAATTACACTGACCCTTTATTGTGAACCCTAAATAGTTCATAAGTGGGAATCTGGATCTCATGTTTTAATGAAGATGTTTTTGTGTTTAGAAAACATCAACTGAATAATTATCTTCTTTTCTGAATAGCAGGACAGGTAATCCTTGGTTAATGACCATTCGTTCGGCAACCATTTGAAATTATAAAGGCGCTGAACAAGGAGACTTGGCTGGCCCATAAAGTTGTGGCTGTCACAGCAGTCACATGATCATAATTGAGACATTTAGCAGCCGACTCACAATTATAACAGTTGCAATATCCCCACAGTCCCACCGTTGTGATTTGTGACCTTCACTGCCAGCTTCCAACAAGCAGAGCCAAAGAGGAAGCCAACAGGAGGCCACAGATAGCAACCACATGAAATCACACTTAACAGCCGCGGGAGCCGTTTCTGTTGTAAATGGATATAGTCACATGATGTAAAGCTTCATGTCCACGGCACTTAGCGATGGAGTTCCCAGTCCCAATAACTATCATTAACTGAGGATTACCTGTAAATCGGTCTGTAAGTCCTTCAGGAAAAGCTGAAATGTGAAAAGGGCTTGAGATACCTTCAAAATAAATCAGTCTGTCCTTCTCTTTCTGCATTTCTACCATCAGAAATAGCAGTGTTCAATCCCTGTTAAATAATACCTTCTTTCTTTTAAATGTTGATCATTATGTTGGAGTTAATTAGCATTCCCAGAGCTTTCCTAAATGGTAATTACAGCCTAGCAACTGTTTCAGCAAAGAACAGGGCCTAACCTGATTAGTGCCTCAAAAGAGCTAGCTGGTGATGGGGCACTGGGTGATGAAGGAATTGCAGAATGCCAGGATGGCCTGTATATGTCCCAACTAAAGGATTTTCTGCCCCTTCTCCCTGTTTGCCTAGCTACAGAGTTTTAGAAGAAGACAGTTCATTAGATTTGAAATCACTTGGATTTTTATTGTTGTTTTTTTTGCAAAAAAACAAAAACAAAACTTTGTTCTCAATAAAGCCATTTAAAATTGAAATTAGTTTTCTACGTACCTTTATTTTAATACCTAAAATTAGGAATCCTTTGACTTGTCCAGAGATTAAAGTTATAAATGAGGCCAGGAATTAGATTTTACCATATTAGGATCGGGACAAATTTGCAAGAGGGTGCTTGATTTCTGTACATTTTTAGTTTTAATTCTTAACTGTTAGTATAGCCAAAATGTATGAGGTGTGGTATGTAACTATAGCCCATATCTAAATAAAAGACAGATATCTTGGAGGAATTCCTATTTTACCCAATGGAAAGAAAAGGCAACATGCTGAAAATAACTGAGCTAATTCTCCTGTAGGCTCTTTGGAATGAATTCAGCTACATGTATTCTGCTTTACTAATTCCAGCAATTTAGCAAAAGCATGGTTTCTTTCTCAGAATGGATTATACTTACATGTCATAATAAATTTACTAATCTCTAAGGTGGCTATAATCTCTCCATTGCTAGTATATTATAAGATACTTCTTGAAGAAAGCATTGAATCCTAGATCATCTTTCTCCAACCTGAGTATCATTCAGATTTGTGGTCCTGAATTCTGAGAATTCCTTAGCCCATGTAGTTACAGGTGAGAATTTTGGGTATGGAAGTCCCTTTAAACAGAGTGTACCCAAGGCGATTACTACCCATTCTTCAGACTGTCTCATCTAAGATCCCATAAAGAGTAGTAGCAACTCTCTTTCAGACTTTCTGGCATCAAATTGATTATTTAGATATGTGGATTCTGGATATTTTCAGGCTGAATAGCTTGATAATATAGTAGGCCATGAATTAAATACGTGACAGTGGTTCTACTGGTCCTCTCAATGACATTTGATATTATCCATTAAGATACCATTCTTGAAATGTTATTACAGAACTTGGAGGCATCATTGAGAGAGAAGATCTTGGGAAGTTAGATCACAGAAAATAATAAAAAAGACCTCTTTCAGCATGAAGTGAAGCTTGTCTGGATAATACGAACAGTTTTTACTGATGGCTTCTATCCCAACTATCTTTTTTACAGCCCTAATCAGCTTTGAGGTGGTGATACAATATGGGCTAGCTACTCCTGAAGGACTTGCTGTGGACTGGATTGCTGGCAACATCTACTGGGTGGAGAGCAACCTGGATCAAATTGAGGTGGCTAAACTAGACGGAACAATGAGGAGCACCTTATTGGCTGGGGATATTGAGCACCCTCGTGCCATCGCCCTAGATCCACGATGCGGGTATGACTCTGAATGTAAGGGATGGAGATATCTATAGGCAGGAACTGATTTAAAAATACGATGGAAGGTTGGCTACCACTATAACTTGTCCATGTGGATTTTGGTAAAATAGGTTAATCTTTTAATCCATTAGCAAACCTCAACCTGCATTTAACGTTTATATGGGAGGAGGCGGTAAACCAGATGTTCACCAGATATTTGTATCCTTAGAAGGGGGCTGGGTTTATTCTGGGGTTTGACCCAAATAGGGCAAAACCATAGAATGCTAGTCATGGTCACTGAATTTAGCATCAAGAATGGCTGGTGTTTTGTTTATAAGTAAGCTTCTATTTGTTACCAGAGAGATGTCCTGTTAGTTATTATTTACGTAGTATCCTGTAGAATTTTAAAAACAAACAGGTGTTCAGGTTCTTTTTAAAGTGCATGTCTGCACATTCCTCAAATGCAGAAATTGAATTAGATCCTCTCTGCAGTGAAATCTTGATAGAAATTCTAGCTTTCCTAAAAATATTACCGGTGTAGAGGGATACTCTTTATTCCTCCGTAACCCTTTCATAAGAGGTAGATGGGATTGATCATAAACAGACTACTGAAGAGCAATGAAATATCTTCACACACATCACTTTAAAAAACAATGAAGGAAATTGTGCCACGTGTGCGTACAGACTTTCTGAACTCTGTAGAAATGAGACATTACTTTTAAAAGCGTGGCCCTATATAATTTGCCTGCATTCACATCATCTTACATGATTTGCCTGCATATGGAGTGTTGCAGAGAGGACTGACAATCAAGTCACTGTTTAGTGTCTCAAAGAGTGAATGATTTACAGTGGATATTGCAGTGTTACGGGGGGTAATAGCATCGAGTAATTGGAATTCTTAATAAGAAATCTCCACTTTCACATTGTTACAATGCTCACATTTTAA